>CM059432.1:144718133-145009127 GCA_030390025.1 Squalus acanthias | reverse complement strand
AAGGCAGGTAGAGTTGAGGCACAGATCAGCCATGATCTAAGTGAATGGCAGAACAAGTTCAAGGGGCTGAATGGCCTCCTCCTGATCCTACGACAAACACAATTGAAATACAACAACAATCCTTACCAGACATGCATCGTTACACAATCTCCTACCACTTATATTTAGGGTTCGTCATGACTCAAACCACAAAATCAAGAGTTAGAATTAAAATAGCCTCATAATTATTATTCTATTTTGTTCTATTTTAAGTATATAAAGCTCCTCACGTTAAAGGACATCTCGGAAAATTTAACAAGGTGGTGAGACTGACACCAAAGGAAATAATTTGGGGGCGGGGAGGCAGGAGACACTAAATGAATGATCAAAGTGAGGGGTTTTTAAGAAGGCTTTTGAAGGATGACACCGAGGTAGTAAAGTGAAGTGACTCAGGAAAAGAATTTCAGAAGGCAAGGGCACAGTGGCTGAAGGATTGTGTTTCGATGATACAGTGAGAGAGAGAGAGAGCGCGGGGGATAAGCAATAATCCAGAGCCAGAGGAGGGCAGGGTCGGGAGAGGTTGGAGAAAAATCACTGAACTAGAATGGGGTGAATCTATGAAAGGATTTAAAAGTGAGGATATGAATCCTGAAGTCAATTCATTGGGCACAGGAACCAGTTTAGCTCGGCAAGGGCGACAGTGATAGATGTGTGAGGATTTGTGCATTAGCCACAATCTGTGCACGGTGGGGACTGAGAAACCAAGGAGGAGAACATGGGAGAAATCAATCCTCTAGGCACTGAAGGCATTGGGCCTTTGTCTCAAGATTGGGGAGAAGTACAGATGTAAACACGTAATGTGGTCTTGCTAAATGATCAAAAGTGGATCAAAAGGTGTAACTGTGGGTTGGAAGGGTGTCGAGGTTGCACCCTACCCGATTTAAATTAAAAATGGCATTCAGGGAATCTGATGGAATCAGAGCCAAAAGAATGCAGGCTCTACAAGAGCGGAAATAGACAGCTTCACTTTAGCTTACAGCAGCTGAACAGAATTTTGACTCATGCAGGACTTAAATTCAGAAAGGCAGTCCAGACAGCAACAGCTTCTTTGGTCAACAGAAGTGGCAGAGTTGGGCATCAGGACACACAATGGAGCCCAACTCACGCCGGCGATGGGGAGCAACATGGACACTCAACAGACGGTTACTTTCAAACTTTCCGCAAAAACTGTCCTAACAATCTGAAGACAGGGAGACACTGGAAAACACTCGGTGTAAGAAATGTCATGAATTGTTGCAGACTAACAACTGAAATACATTGCAGGAACAGTCCGAATCAGAATATTAAATCACAGTATGTGGTGTTTCTGTGTGTGTAAAGACACCAAAAGAAATAGCACACTGAAGATTAGACAGGCAATGTACACAGACATAGAAAGGCACCCTGCAACCCCAGCACACCAGTAAGGGAAAAACACACGGACCCAATGAAAGGGAGATCTGCTAATGATTGAAGATGAATCATGGTCTTATTTTAAAAGTTGTGCTCTCACCTTAAAGTAAGCATACTGGAGAAACTTGTAGACTTCCCGCTTCTCGAAGTCCTCCAGGGTTTCCCTGCTGGCCCGAGACTGGCGGAAGGCCGGCAAGCCCTGTTTGCACCTCTTCAGACACTGGGCTCGCTTCATGATGTTGCTGAAGATGTGGAGCTCGGTGAAGTGGCCGAAGTGAGCCGGGTCCTCGGCCCGGACCGTGCTGCAGTTGAGGTTACAGAAAGCCTCGCTGTCCCGGAGCAGGCGGTGCAGCCTCAGGCTCATCTCCAGGTAGTCCACGCTCTCCTGCCAGTTCTCCGCCGTGTATTGGTCCAGCGCATGTCGGTACGCCGATTCCAGCGGCATCAACTCGTCCCGGGGAAAGCTCCGGAAACTGTACTTCTCGTACTGTGCGAGCCCGGCGCACCAGCACACCAGAAACACGCAAACTGAAGCCAATCGACACATCCCGCTCCGCTGCTCTAACGCTACCCACTCTCCGTTCCGCCGCTCTAATGCTGCCCACTGCACCGCTCTAACACTGCCGTCTAACGCTGCCCACTCTCCGTTACGCCGCTCTAACACCACCCACTCTCCGTTACGCCGCTCTAACACCACCCACTCTCCGTTACGCCGCTCTAACGCTACCCACTCTCCGTTCCGCCGCTCTAACGCTGCCCACTGCACCGCTCTAACACTGCCGTCTAACGCTGCCCACTCTCCGTTACGCCGCTCTAACACCACCCACTCTCCGTTACGCCGCTCTAACGCTACCCACTCTCCGTTCCGCCGCTCTAACGCTACCCACTCTCCGTTACGCCGCTCTAACGGTACCCACTCTCCCGTACGCCGCTCTAACGCTGCCCACTCTCCGTTACGCCGGTTTGGCTACAGTTGCAACTGTTACTTCGCTTCAGCCTATCGCGGCAGCCCCGCGGATGATTGACATCCGCCGCAGCCAATCAGTGCGCAGATCCCCCGAATGTTTCTTTCACACTGGATACATTGTGACCAATGGCGGGGGCGAGGCCGTTCCCTAATCTGGCTCCTTCTCCCCAGAAACCTCCCGGTTTAAACCCCCCTCCCCGGGGGCAGATTCATGGCGTGTCTCTGGCGGGGAATGGGCGAGGGCTCGGCCGGGCGGGTGTGACTCCCGGAGAGTGGGAGCACAACTCGGGCAAAGCCGCTTTCCCCGGGCCGGGCCTCCCTCCTCACCCTCATCCTCCTCCCCTTCCTCCCCCTCGGGCTGGGCCGGCCCCCGACTCACACGTTGCCACTTGCTGCTGCTGGGGGGGGGGGACAGAGCCGGAGCTGCGAGATCTCCAGGCGGACGGAGCTGAGCTGAACTGAGCCGGGGCACGATGATCGGCGGCCTGTACTTACTGATTGTCCCCGCTCTCCTGCTCAGTCTGGTGCGGTGTAAAGCGCCGCCCGTGCCCCTGGACGATGTGGCGGTGGAGAGGAAGTTTGTGCCGAAGGAGTGTGTCCGGGCGGCCGAGCTCGGCGACTTCGTCCGCTACCATTTCTTGGGCACCTTCCCCGGGGGCCGCCAGTTCGACTCCAGGTACCGGAGCCCGACCCGAACCCCAAATCCCACCCGCCTTTACAATGTTTTATAGTCTTGTTAAAATCAATTTAAACTGAAGCGCAGTTTCCAACAAAAGTCGGACGTGTCCACGCGTCAACTTCATTCATTAGGGGGAGGGGCGAGAATCCTTATTCCGTGTCTAATATAGAATTAGAGGTTTTTTTAAATAATATGGGGTTATACAATGTGGCGTTACTGGGGTTTATATTTTGATTTTTATTCCATGTATTTATATAATCTATAGTCTTGTCCACAAAAAGCAGGACAAATCCAGTCCGGCCAATTACTGCTGCATCCGCCTACTCTCAATGATCAGCAAAGAGTGCTATGAAGTAGTACTTACCAATAACCTGCTCACCTATGCTCAGTTTGTGTTCCGCCAAGACCACTCGGCTCCCTACCTCATTACAGCCTTGGTCCAAACATGGACAAAAGAGCTGAATTCCAGAGGTGAGGTGAGAGTGACTGCCCTTGACATCAAGGCAGCATTTGACCGAGTGTGCCATCAAGGAGCCCTAGTAAAATTTAAGTCAATGGGGATTTGAGGGAAAACTCTCCACTGGTTGGAGTCATACCTAGCACAAAGGAAGGTGGTTGTCGTTGTTGGAGGCCAATCATCTCAGCCCCAGGGCATCGCTGGAGGAGTTCCTCAGGGCAGTATCCTCGGCCCAACCATCTTCAGCTGCTTCATCAATGACCTTCCCTCCATCATAAGGTCAGAAATGGGGATGTTCACTGTTGATTGCACAGTGTTCAGCTCCATTCGAAACTCCTCAGATAATGAAGCAGTCCGTGCCCGCATGCAGCATGACCTGGACAACATCCAGGCTTGGGCTGATAAGTGGCAAGTAACATTCACCCCATACAAATGCCAGGCAAATGATGATCTCTAACAAGAGAGAGTCTTAAGCACCACTCCTTCACATTTAGTAGCATTACCATCGTCAAATCCACCACCATCAACATCCTTGGGGGGGGGGTCACCATTGACCAGAAACTCAACTGGACCAGCCACATAAATACTGTGGCTACAAGAGCAGGTCAGAGGCTGGGTATACTGCAGCGAGTGTCTCACCTCCTGACTCCCAGAGCCTTTCCACCATCTACAAGGCGCAAGTCAAGAGTGTGATGGAATACTCTCCACTTGCCTGGATGAGTGCAGCTGCAACAACACTCAAGAAGCTCAACACCATCCAGGACAAAGCAGTCCGCATGATTGGCACCCCACCCTCCACCTTAAACATTCACTCCCTCCACCACCGCCGTACCGTGGCTGCAGTGTGTACCATCTACAAGATGCACTGCAGCAACTCGCCAAGGCTTCTTCAGGCAGCAACTCCCAAATGCGCGACCTCTTCCACCTAGAAGGACAAGGGCAGCAGGCGCATGGGAACACCATCATCTGCAAGTTCCCCCCCAAGTCACACAACATCCTGACGTGGGCATATATCGGCCGTTCCTTCATCGTCACTGGGTCAAAATCCTGGAATTCCCTACCTAACTGTTCTGTGGGAGCACCTTCACCACACAGACTACAACGGTTCAAGAAGGGCAATTGGGGATGGGCAATAAATGCCGGCCTTGCCAGCGACGCCCACATCCTGAGAATGAATTAAAAGTTATTTTGTATTCCATGTATTTTTGTAGTGTGAGGTTATTGGTTTTTAGTCCCCGGGCATCTTTAGTTTGGTGTTTAAACTCTGTAACTGTGCTCAGATTTCTGTAACGTTTGAAATCCGTGTAGTTACAAGTTGTGAGAGTTTGAAGTGTCCCTGATTCTCGGGCTGCTCACTGACCCTGTCGCTGTCTTCCAGCTATGACCGTGGCTCCACTCACGATGTGTTTGTGGGTAAAGGGCGACTGATTGCCGGGATGGATAAAGCTCTGATCGGGATGTGTGTAAACGAAAGACGCTTCATAAAAGTGCCCCCTCACTTGGCTTACGGCGATGAAGGACTGTGTAAGTAGGATTCCGGCTAATGCCCTTTTTTTAATCTTTAATTACAAATTGGAGTAGTCCTCGATTTGGATCTTCAAGTGATGCATCTCCTTTGGAACATAGGAACAGGAGGAGACCATTCAGCCCCTTGAGCCTGCTCCACCATTCGATTAGGTCATGGCTGATCTGTACCTCAACTCCATTTCCCTGCCTTTTCTCCATATCCCTTGATACCCTTACCCAACAAAAATCTATCGAGCTCAGTCTTGAAAGCTCCAATTGACCCTCAGCATCCACAGACTTTTTGGGGGCAAGAGTTCCAGATTACCACTACACTTTGTGTGAAAAAATGCTTCCTGATTTCACCCCAAACGGCCGAGCTCTAATTTTAAGGTTATGCCCCTTTGTCCTGGATTTCCCCCCCACCAGAGGAAACAGTTTCTCCGTATCTACCCTATCGAATCCTTTTAACATTTTAAAAACCGTGATCAGATCACCCCTCCGTCTCCTATACGCAAGGGAATACAAGACAAGTTCATGCAACCTGTCCTCGTATTTTAACCCTCTAAGCCCCGGTATCATTCTGGTGATTTATTTCCACCTCTGTAACATCGCCCGTCTCTGCCCCCGCCTCAGCTCATCAGCTGCTGCAACCCTCATCCGTGCCTTTGTTACCTCTAGACTTGGCTATTCCAACTCACCCTGGCAGGCCTCCCACGTTCTACCCTACGTAAACTTGAGGTCATCCGTTCACCCATCACCCCTGTGCTCGCTGACCTACATTGGCTCCCGGTTAAGCAGCGCCTTGATTTCAAAATTCTCATCCTTGTTTTCAAATCCCTCCATGGCCTCGTCTCCTCTCTCCTCCCCCCCCCCCAATCTCTATAAACTCCTCCAGCCCCCCACACCTCCCGAGATCTCTGCGCTCCTCTAATTCTGGCCTCTTGAGCATCACTGATTTTAATCGCTCAACCATTGGTGATCGTGCCTTCAGCTGCCTGGGCCCTAAGCTCTGGAATTCCCTCCCTAAACCTCTCCGCCTCTACCTCTCTCCTCCTTTAAGATGCTCCTTAAAACCTACCTCTTTGACCAAGCTTTTGGTCACCTGCCCTAATTTCTCCTCATGTGGCTCAGTATCAAATCTTGGTTTTATAACTCCTGTGAAGCGCCCTGGGGGGCGTTTTACTACATTAAAGGCGGTATATAAATACAAGTTGTTGTTGTTGATCTGCACTGCACCCCCTCCAAGGCGCCAATGTATCCATCCTGAGGTGCAGTACCCAGAACTGAACACAATGCTCCACGTGACTTCTGTTATTTTTAATGCACAGCTGATATGATCCCACCCGATGCCACCTTGTACTTCGATGTATTGATGCTTGATATCTGGAACCCTGAAGATAAAGTGAGGATCGATGTTTACTATAAACCTGAGAACTGCAGCCGCACAGTGCAGGTGTCTGACTTTGTCCGTTATCACTACAACGGAACTCTCCTGGATGGCACCCTCTTCGACTCCAGGTAGCACATTATTGGGGCTTCATTTCATTTTGCCCCAGCTGGCTGCGTATTGTTGTTTGATTATTATTAATCTTTCTGAATTGCTGACTTGCTGAAGCTGCTGTTTGCAGTGTTTTGTCCCCCCTTGCCCATTGCTCTCTGCCTTGTCCTTGCAGTCACACGCGCCAGCAAACCTACGACACCTACATTGGAATCGGCTGGCTGATCCCGGGCATGGACGAGGGGCTGCTGGGCATGTGCATGGGAGAGAAAAGGACCATCACTATGCCGCCTTTCCTGGGCTATGGAGACAGAGGAGACGGTAAGCTCAGTAGCATTGTAGTCTGGCCATCCTACTGCGTGAAACGTGGTGCACGTCAATCGGGGGCAAATCTGCCTGAATCCCTAACGGTAGTGACATGAATCTTGTCATTCATGTATGAAGTAATACTGGGCGGCCTGCTGGCGGCGCTGTCCAGGGAGAGTATAAATACTCGGGCATGGGCCCAGCTTGCTCAGGACATTCCTCAACAGGAACTAGTGAAGGCCACAACTAGATCTCCATGTTGAAAAACAGTTGATTAAAGCTTTGTTTAACGCTTAGACCAAGTGCCTAGTAGTTTTCTTACGTCAGGTAGTTTAGTTGATGATCCTCTTACTCATAAAGGTTAAATATACGTTCTATGAATTCATAACTGTTGAGTCAAACAGTTGGATTTTCCATTGGGTAATCTGAAACCGAATGGCTGGGTGCGGCTGTTTGGGGAGATCATATGTTTGACTACTTTACAAATGTTTCAAAACTGTTCCCCATTCAGTAATACACGTTATCATTTCTGTGAAGATATGAATGTCAATGCTGCATCTTCAGTGCTGGCTAGTCCAGACTAAGGACTGTTGGGAAGAGTAATCCCACACAGTGTACGGTGAGAGGGTAATCCCACACAGGGCTTGCATTTTAAGGTAGATCTTAAACTCGTGGCTTTACTAGAATAGCAGTGCTGGGGAGGGTAGGCATCCTTGCTCCTTGCCATGTGAATGTACGTTACCGAAGCTATGAAACTGCTTTGCTTTGTAAAGGTCTCTGTGTTTTAGCAACAGGCAGAAGTAATCAGCACGGGTGTAAAATACAGCAAAGTTGGGGAGGGAGCTGCCCAAAATGAGCAAACACTTTGTAAACGCTTTGAAGAAAAAATGCAATTTGTGTTTTGGTATTTTGCAGCAACTGGATGTTATAAGTGGCACGTCATTGTGTATCTTTAGCTAAATTGTAACCTCTGCTTTAATATTGCAGGAAAAGATATTCCCTCACAAGCTACCCTGGTCTTTCATGTGTCTTTGATCGATTTCCACAATCCAAAAGACAGTGTTGCCATTGAACAGGAATTTGTTCCGGATCCCTGTCCCAGGAAGACTAAAGCAGGAGATTTTGTGAGATATCATTACAATGGCACGCTTATGGATGGCACTTTGTTTGACTCGAGGTATCTTTTGGTGTTTCAGTTATGACTCTATGACTCTATAGTCGGTATAGTCTAGTTATTTTAACGCCTTACAGTGTCTGTTGTTATTTGTTCTGGGAATGTGAATGACACAGGACGTGTCTACACTGCCCTGAGAAGGTGGTGGCGGGTCTTCTTCTTAAACCCTGTAGTGATGGTCTCTCTCAGGGAATTCCAAGATATTGACCCAGTAACGGTCAAGGATGGCAGCGAATGTCCAATGGCGGTGTGTCACTCTGAGGGGAATCTGAAGGTGAGGGTGCTCCCACTCTGTGTGGCTTGTTACCCGGTTCCACGCAGTTATCCCAGTTAGTTTTAGTCCAATGGTGCTTCGCAAGAAAGCAAAAAAATCAGTCCTCGAGATCTTTCGTGATCAGATAATCTTTCCAAATGGAACTTGGGCCTAGGTCTGATCTTTCTTTAACTTTTGAGTTTGAAATTATTCTTAAATTCTCAAAACGGAGTCCTCTACATAATGGCCCAAAAATTAGTCCCGCGACGCGAGAGTACGCACTGTGTACTCTCGCGTATTCCCACTCCAATTGCCGGTTTTCTGCATGCACTGCGCATGCGCTGAAAACCGGCACTTGGTTTTTGGAAAAGGGGGCGGTTCCTCGGTGCACCGCGTGCGCGCTACAGGCTGCGCGCACGCTGTGCACTTAGTGCTTTGGACGCGCAGGTAAGGACGGAAGATTTTAGAAATGAAAAAAGGAGGAGTAAGACCCACTTTTAACAAGGTAAGTAGTGAATTAAGTATTATTTTGAATTTTTTTTAACAGGTATATCTTTTTTAGAGACTTTAAAGACAGGTAAGTTTATTTTTATAACTTTTTAAAAGATTTTAAATTTTTTCAAAAATTTAATTTTTTATTTAAAATGGTTAATTTATTTAACTATACTTATTTTATTAATGTGATGGGTTTTTTTTAAATTTAATTGAGGTTTAGCTGTTATTTTGGGGGTGTGTAAGATTCATAGCTTTCACAGCACGTATGTGAAACTTATGAATGGAAGATGGTGTGCTGCCATTGGCTCTAACTGAGTCACGTGATCCCACAGCTCGCACGAATTCACTACGCCGGTGGGATACGCAAGCACTGCCCAGCTGATGTCTAGAACATCAAGTTCGTGCGAGCTGGATCTGAAAAAGCCAACGCGGAGTGAGAGATCGCGGGGAAGCCTTACCCCCGTGTCAACACTCATTCTTTAATTTCTGGGCCAATGTTGTAATTTCTTGAGGAGTCTGTGTCCAATGTATAACTTGACCCAACTTGTGAGATCGTCTATGGAAATTAAATGAAGATGGATACAGCTCCTAAGGGTGCGAGGGAGATAATCGCAGCTTAAAGTTCTTGAATTAAAGTAGAAATTGTTTCACAAACCTGCTGGATTACAGGTGGTCAACAGCGTGCAAGGAAAAGGCTGTAATGACTATTCATTCCTAAACCACCTTTTCCCACCAGCCGGCGAGGCGTTGCCTCTCTCTGGGCTACCATTGCAGAGGTGCTGATTTATCCTCTGGTGTCTCACCCGAATGACCCATTCATTGAGCCTTGGCGGTGAGTTGTCAGCAAGCTGTTTGACACCACGAATCGCACAGCTAACTCTGATCCCGTGCCCAGCTAATGCCCAGATGTGGCAGGGGTCACTGGACAGCGACCAGGAGAGAGAACTGCGACCAGTTTCTCTGCTCCCTACTAGAGGCCAATGATGGCAACTAATCCTGGGACCTGTGGCTGGCCCGTTCATCGGATCAACTCCCTCCGCCATCATCGTAGCCCAGTTTCATTTTTAATAATACTTGATTTGCATCTTCCCATGAATGGAAGATTAGAGCACTAAGCAGTGAGTGGGGAAACGCCACGCTGGGATCAGTGATTGTCTGAAATCGTGAACTGCTCCCGAGAAGGAGCTGAGAGTTTTTCGCATTTTGCACCAAGTCCCGCCTGACAGCTCCTGGTCCAATCCCACCAGTTCCCTACTTCAAAACGCCCAGTCATTCCATACAGGGAGCACTGTGGGGGTGATGCATCAACTGAGCAGAATAGACAGCTGCAAGTGTTGCTGGGGTATCCCAGTCCACACATTAGTATGTCTTGCGATGGAGGTGTGCCTGAGAGTCAGCAGTGAGATTGTGAACGTTAGCAAGAGAGTTTGAGATTGGGTATGTGTGGAGGTTTGAGTGAGGAGACGGGCTGTGGAGGAGGAATTGCGGAGAGACTGGAGGGATAACCCTCCTCTTCAGATCTGCACATTTTCACATCTCTTCTGAGTCATTACTATGGAGAGAGATTACCTGATACATCTGGGATTTGTCATGGATGCTTTTACCCCTCTCCTGTATTGTGTGTGTGAAAAGGAAGGGAGGGAGACGGTACAGACTGGACCAGTAGGGGCAGCTGCTTCCTTCTAGTTCTGCATGTCTGAAGTGAGAAAATCACCTGTCCAAAATGTCTGGTTTCTTTTACAGCTATTCCCGGAATCGCACTTACAACACATACATAGGAAAGGGCTACATTATTGTAGGGATGGAGGAAGGATTACTGGGCGTGTGTATTGGAGAGAAAAGAACGATTACCATCCCACCTCACCTGGGATATGGTGAAGAAGGAATAAGTAAGTAAGATATGGAAGTTGGTGTGTGTGTGTGTGGTTGTATTAATCAATCTTAGAGAGGAAATTCTAGCAATATTCTAAAATTGCAGTGTAACTTGTGTCTAAAAGGCTAGAGGTAATTTTTGTTTAAAGTACACCCCATTTTATAAAAGCAACTAATGGGTCTTATCTGAAATTTGTTTGACATTATTTAAAAATATAATTTTTCTTGTTGCCATGGTGACCCTTGAATAGGATTCCCCTCTGTGCTAAACCGGTCCCATTACTGGGAAAAATCAACATGATTTGTACAAGCAGTTACACAATTTGCATAATTGATTTACCTTGTTGTTCCTAAATAAAAGAGAACTGCTGTTGTAGCTCAAAATCTCAGTGCCCTGGGCTCACTGCTCTTGGATTTCTTCCCCCAGTCTCGCAACCTTGGACCAGGAAAGGTTGAGATCTGAATTGATTGTCGTCCAGCATTTTTGTCGTGAGCGGATTTTCTCCCAGACATTTAACCAGCGCTGTTCTGTCCTGCACTTTCGTATCTGAAATAGGTGGAAGTATCCCTGGCTCTGCTGTCCTAGTTTTTCACATCCATCTGATTGATGCCCACAACCCATCTGATGAAATCGAGATCAAGACCCGGCACAAACCCAGTAACTGCACCATCCTGAGCAAGAAAGGAGACTACATCAAGTATCACTACAATGCAACGCTGATGGATGGAACGAAATTAGATTCTACGTAAGTATTGCTGCTGACCTATGTTGCGGAAGATGCTGGTGTAAAGAGGACTGGATACCCCCTTCAAACAGAACAAGCTATTCTTTGCTTCCCATTGGAATTGTACAGGTAGAATGACTTTTGCTATTTATCCTGGTTAAGCAACCATTTATTTCCCAGTGGGTGCTGATGGGCAGACTGACTCGATTACTTTGGACTATTGCCCTGTGATTATCAACGGGACTTCTGCTAAAATTGTGGCTTGAAGGAGAAGGGAAACTCTAGGAGGAGAGCTTGGTAAAGAAAGAACTTGCATTTATAGAGAGCCTTTCAGATCTTCAACACATCCCAAAGAGCTTTACAGCCGATGACTTACTTTTTGAAGTGTAGCCACTGTTGTAATGTAGGAAACGTGGCAGCCAATTTGCGCACAGCAAGCTCCCACAACAGCAATGAGATCATTTCCTACATCACAACGGTGGCTACACTTCAAAAAGCACTTTATCAGCTGTAAAGAGCTATGGGACGTCCTGAGGTCGTGAAAGGCACTGTAGAAATACAAGTCTTTCTTTCTTTTAGATAATGACCAGATGATCTGTTTTAGTGATGTTTGGTTGAGGGCCAGGACACCAGGGAGAACTCCCCTGCTCTTCTTCAAATAGTGCCATGGGATTTTTTTATAGCCACCCTGAGAGGGCACACGGGGCCTCGGTTTAATGCCTTATCCGAAAGACGGCACCTCCGACAGTGCAGCACTCCCTCAATACTGTGCTGGGCGTGTCAGCCTGGATTATGTGCTCAAGTCTCTGGAGTGGGACTTGAACCCACAACCTTCTGACTCAGAGGTGAGAGAGTGCTACCCATTGAGCGCACTCAGTGGGTTTAAGAATGACCAGGTTTCAGCATCTGTACTTCTGAATATTAAAAGTGTCAGTGGGTTTCATGAAAATAGCAAACCTATTGTTGGTTTATTGGTGATTAACGGGGGTCAGGGCGAGGGATGTGAGTGAATCTATGTTTTAGGTCGATGCTTGTCACGTGGATATGTAGAACCCTATCTCAGACTTGTATTAAATCACACACTGGCTGCTCAATCCCTCGTAGATTGTAGGCCCTGATTGAAGCTAGCACCATTGAAAGATTTATGATGTGTCTGAAAGATTTATGATAGGTCTGAAAGATATGTGACCCATTCCGTCCCTGCCTTGAAGGTGCAGAGAATTGGCTTTCTTGTGGGCTGCGGTATATTTCTGGACTGGAGCAAAGGAGGCCTATCTCGTATCCGTGGCAATTCGCAGCCTAGTCTGGCTGGACCCAGAGTGAAGTCAGAGCTTTAGAGTGGGGGATGGGGAGAGATTTCTTCTGTTCACAAAATCATAAACATGTGCGTTAAGGAATGTTTGCAGTTTCAGCACAGAGTCCTGCCTGTCCCACCAGAGAGCCTGTTTCAAAACTAAAATCCCTGCAGCTTTCTTTATTTATACTTCACAGGTCAAAGGCGAGTGATATTCTTGATGATGGGGGAGAGAGGGAGGGAAGGAATGGTGGGGGTGGGGTGGGGGGAGAGCGCAAGAGAGGGAGGGGGAGGGGAAAGGATTATCTTCAGTCTTAAGCTCCCTCCCATAAGCTTTTCTGTTGCTTTTTTAAGAATAATTTTCCTGTCTCCAAGGTGAAGTCTATATTCCCCTAATGAGAATCCGCCTGCTTGATGTGCGTGTCAGCCGTGGCTCAGTGGGTAGCACTCTCTCACCTCTGAGTCAGTAGGTTGTGGGTTCGAGCCCCACTCCAGAGATATTAGCATATAATCCAGGATGACACTCCAGTGCAGTACTGAGGGAGTGCTGCACTGTCAGAGGTGCCATCTTTCGGATGAGACATTAAACTGAGGTCCCGTCTGCCCCCTCAGGTGAACATAGAAGATCCCAGGGCACTGCTTTGAAGAAGAGCTGGGGAGTTCTCCCGGGATCCTGGCCAATATTTATCCCTCGACCAATACCTAAAACAGACGACCTGGTCATTATCACATTGCTGTTTGTGGGATCTTGCTGTGCACAAATTGGCTGCTGTGTTTCCTACATTACAACAGTGACTACACTTCAAAAGTAATTGATTGTGTGTGAAACATTTTGGGATGTCCCGAGGTTGTGAAAGGCGCTCTATAAATGCAAGTTCCTTCTCCTTTTCTTTTCTCGTCAGAACTCCTGGCCACAAGCACCCAGTCAGGTGGCGTGTACAACCTGTACGTTCAGTGAGTCTCCTGTTGCGTGGGGATCGATGTCCTTTCCTTTCCTAGATGTCGATCACGCTGCCCCCAATGCAATTTAGAAAGTAGATTACCAACACGGTGCAAGCAAGCCCCTTACCCCATCCACCACCACCTTAAACATTCACTCCCTCCACCACTGGCGTACCGTGGCTGCAGTGTGTACCATCTACAAGATGCGCTGCAGCAACTTGCCAAGGCTTCTTCGACAGCACCTCCCAAACCCGTGACCTCCTCTAGAAGGACAACGGCAGCAGGCGAATGGGAACAGCAGCACCTGCAAGTTCCCCTCCAAGTCACACAGAATCCTGACTTGGAAATATATCGGCCGTCCCGTCATCGTCGCTGGGTCAAAATCCTGGAACTCTCTCCCTAACAGCACTGTGGGAGCACCTTCACCACTCGGACTGCAGCAGTTCAAGAAGGCGGCTCACCACCACCTTCTCGGGCAACTAGGGATGGGCAATAAATGCTGGCCTTGCCAGCGACGCCCACATCCCAGGAATGAATTTAAAAAAAAAAACTACACCAGGACCCAACGGTTACTCTCTGGGACTGAGGGAGGACCCAGGACCTGTGTCCGAGGGATCACTGGGTAATCAATATTGGCTCCATTTTTTCTCCAAACCCTGTTTATAGGCAGCGGTTTAAATTTTAACTGCCTCTTTTCCAACACCGCCCCCCCCCCCCCCCCCCCCCCCCACCCCCAGCCCCTTCAGGTTTATTTTACAGCCAGATAATCCTGTGTTCAGGACGGTATGGAATGAATGTCTTCTGTTTTCACTTAGCAGCTCGAGACGGCTAAAGCCCCGGGGCTGAGTGGCCAGTCACCGACTGTTGTAAATAAGATACAGATGGGGAAATGATGACATGGAATTGAAGGCCATTTATCGGCCACATTCGGACTTTACTATTTTAATTCACAGAAAAGATATTAAACACCCATGCATGTCTTAATTGAAACTTTTTTTTCCTGGTGTTGTTAGCGAGGAGCCGTTCCTGCTGGGAGTGTAGTGTTGGGTTTGACTTCTCTCTAAACTTATCATAAACTAGTCTTCAAGTGAAGTGGGGTTAGTGGGCAGGGAGTAATTAGACCAAGGCTTGCAGATGTAATTCAGCCCCCATTTTAAATCTCGCATTCTGTCCTTATTTTTGTCTATTTTAATTAATTTTCATAATTAAATAGCAAAACATAAGGTAATTTGTGAAGCAGGCAAGCAGAGTTGTTTGGAGCCCAGTAGTTTCTCTGCAGTCCAGGCTGGAACTGGGAGATGCAAAACTGAGACTCTACAGCACTTCTACTGGCAGGAGGGTGTAACTACAGCGTGACATGTTGACATAGGCAGTTCCCATTATAAAAGACTCCAACAAGCGAGAGTCTAACCACCGCCCCTTGATATTCAACGGCATTACCATCGCCGAATCCCCCACCATCAACATCCTGGGGGTCACCATTGACCAGAAACTTAACTGGACCAGCCACATAAATACTGTGGCAACAAGAGCAGGTCAGAGGCTGGGTATTTTGCGGCAAGTGTCTCACCTCCTGACTCCCCAAAGCCTTTCCACCATCTACAAGGCACAAGTAAGGAGTGTGATGGAATACCCTCCACTTGCCTGGATGAGTGCAGCTCCAACAACACTCAAGAAGCTCAACACCATTCAGGACAAAGCAGCCCGCTTGATTGGCACCCCATCACCACCTTAAACATTCACTCCTTCCACCACCGGCGTACCGTGGCTGCAGTGTGTACCATCTACAAGATGCACTGCAGCAACTCGCCAAGGCTTCTTCGGCAGCACCTCCCAAACCCGCGACCTCTTCCACCTAGAAGGACAAAGGCAGCAGGCACATGGGAACACCACCACCTCCAAGTTCCCCTCCAAGTCACACACCATCCTGACTTAGAAGTATATCGCCGTTCCTTCATCGTCGCTGGGTCAAAATCCTGGAACTGCCTCCCTAACAGCACTGTTGGAGTTCCTTCACCACACGGACTGCAGCGGTTCAAGAAGGCAGCTCATCACCACCTTTTCAGGGGCAATTAGGGAAGGGCAATAAATGCTGGCCTTGCCAGCGACGCCCACATCCCATAAACGAATATTAAAAAAAAAGAGGACATAGGAATTTATAATGGAAAAGTTGACTGGAAGTTTGTGCAGATTTTTAATGTATAGATTGGTGATGAGGTCCAAGCATGAAAAATTATTTGATTTTGAATTAATCCATTTATTAAAATATTGCCAAATGTAGCAGCGTGACTTTTAACTGAGCCAGTTTCTGCTCAGCAGCAGGGCCTGAAAGCAGTGAGATGCAGAGGAGGAGTGAAGGGCAGTTTCTCAGAGGGGCTGGCAGTGGGTAGCGGTGTCCAACAGCGTTCTGTTCTGGGACCACTTCTGTTCACTGTGTACGTCAATGATTTGGATATAAGGCCAGAGGGAGCCGGGTCACAATTTGTAGACCAGGGAAAGCGCTGAGGGGTTACCCGATGAGACGGTGGAATTCAGTGTCAGGAACTGTGAGGTGGTAAATTTTGGTTATAAGAAGTAACAATTATGCTTTGAATGGGGAAAATCTGGGTGCTGCTTTGGCGGCGGGGGGGGGGGTGGTGGAGTGGAGAGCTGGGTGCTACTGGGGAGGGAAAGCTGGGGGCGGGGGGAGAGAGTTGGGCGCTGCTGTGGGGGGGGGGAATTTGCTGGGTGCTGCTGGGAAAAAGCTGGGTGCTGCGGAAGAGCATAGGGATTTGGGGGTTCAGATTCACAAGACTTCAAAAGCAGCATCTCAAGTGGATAAGGCCATAAAAATAGCTAATTAGTAACTCGGAGCTAATGGGCAAGGAGAATGTGTTGGAACGGAAAGCTGCCAGTGAGGCTTTCGCTCTTGTTATTTTGAAGCCTGAGTCACAGCGAGTGTGCACTTGCCTCGGACGTGCAGTGGATTAGCGGAGAATCTGAATAATGCGGAGCCAGTCTCCCTGAAACAACAGCTGCATCAAGAATTACAACAGGGAAACAGGCCGATCGGCCCGTGCTGGTGTTTATTCTCCACAGGAGCAGTGTCCTAATCCCGTGTACCCGCCTGCAAGATGCATAGAATATAAAAGTGGAGATGTAATGGTGAATCTATATAAAACCTCAGTAAGTCCACAGTTAGAGCACTTTGGGCTCCACACTATAGGGAAGATGTTGAGGTGATGGATAGGGTACAGCACAGACTCACTAGGTTGCTACCTACTGTGAGGAAATACAGATATGACAAAAGACATAAATTGGGTCTGTTCTCATTACAATAGAGGCGATTGTGGGCTGATTTGATAGAGGTGTTTAAATGATGAAAGGTTGGGACAGGGTAGATAGGAAGAGATTGTTTCTAGTGATTGAGGGGAACGAGAGGAAATAGATATCAGATTAAATGGAAGAGATTTAGGGCAGTGAGCAGGAGAAACTGTTTTTGCACAGAGGGTTGTGAGGCTGTGGAATCACGACTGGAGTTAATGATTGAAGCAGAGACTAAGAACAGGTTCGATAGGTGGTTGAGGGACAAGGGGAATAAAGGGATATGGGAACAGGGCGGGGATATGGGATTAGGCCTGTTTCCCTGTTGTAATTCTTGATGCAGCTGTTGTTTCAGGGAGACTGGCTCTGCATTATTCAGATTCTCCACTGATCCACTGCATGTCTGAGGCAAGTGCACACTCGCTGTGACTGTGAATCAGGCTTCAAATATCAAGAGTAAAAGACTCACAGGTAGCTTTCTGTTCCAACACATTCTCCTTGCCCATTAGCTCTGCGTTAGTCTGGTATCTGCTGATGTGGAAAGGTCGGCAGTGAACTGAAGTCTGCCGCCATTTAAAAAACAGATGTTCTCGGAGAATCCAGATCCGTGAGCTGGCAAGTACTCTCCCTTCTGCCTTCAGGTTTTCTTTAACCCTGTGCTGGGACACTAGTCCTGGAATTTCTAACACGGTGACTTCCCAATCTCTTGGGCAGAGGCACTGAATGGAGATGAAACATTTCCTCCTCTCCTCTCCTCTCTCTCTCCCTCCCCTCCCCCTTCACATATTAGAAGGGAGCGTAAGTGAGCTGACCACTGGCAGTATCTGGGAGCAGGTTGTACATCACATCTTGGCTGGAGGGCGGTGTGCGCTGCACGGGCACAGGTGTAGTGAAGGTGTTGGCAGGTAGCAACCCAAGCTGCTGTCTGACCCGATTCAGCTTTGGGACCGTGTATTAATCTGTTTAGCTGCCATTAATCGTCAGATATTAACCACTGACAGAAGGTCAAAGTTACCGTTTATATAAACCAGGCTGGAAAATTGCATTTTCTTTTCAGTCACAACTATGGAAAAACGTACAACATCGTCCTGGGATCTGGTCAAGTCGTCATGGGGATGGACATAGGCCTCACAGATATGTGCGTTGAAGAGAAACGGACCATCGTTATCCCACCTCACTTGGGTTATGGAGAGAGGGGAGTTGGTACGTAAGAAACTACTGATATTCTTGAGGTTAGAAACCTTAAATATAAGAACACAGGCCATGGATTTTGGTTGTTTATAGCTTGATAATTGGTTAGAAGCATGATTGACCTCAACGAAAACTCAGAGCTGTAACTGAATTTATTCGTGGCCTCTGCTGTCAAAGTTCCAGTGTTGACTAGTCACTCACAGTGCCGGTCACAAAGTCTAAAAATCGGGATAGCAACTGTGATGGCCATTTACCATAGAATCATAGAATAGTACAGCACAGAAGGAGGCCATTCGGCCCAGCGAGTCTGTGCCGGCTCTTTTGAAGAGTAATCCAGTTAGTCCCACTCCCCCGCTCTCTCCCCATCTCCCTGCAATTGTTTCTCCTTCAAGTATTTATCCAGTTCCCTTTTGAAGGCTGCTATTGAATCTGTATCCACCCTAACAGGCTGGATAATAAAACTGAGTTATGATTTGTAGTATTATAAGTTGTATTGATGTACAATGCTAGCGTTCTCAGATAGTGTGGCCACACCTAAAATTAGAGTTTACTAACAAGTCTAATATTTTCCCCTCCCCACCATCACTACATTAGGACCCCTCCCTGTAATAGCAAAAGGTCCTCGGAACAATCTGTATCTCTGTCTTGTGCATTCCTGTGAATCCCTATCGGACATACAGGTTGAGGTGAGCTGTTCTCTGATCGCCATGAAGAACTGTTGGGACATAAATGACACTTTGGAGAATGAAGTGAGGAGAATGTTGCTGGTGTAAACACCGTGACTCTATCTTACAGCAGGGGAGGTACCGGGCAGCGCTGTGCTTGTTTTTGACGTTGAGCTGATAGAACTGGTCACAGGTCTCCCAGAGGGTTATATGTTCGTTTGGAATGGAGACGTATCACCAGATCTCTTTCAACAGATGGACAACGACGAAAACAAGGAAGTCAGTCCGGAGGAGGTAAGGTTAATAATTGTTTTTAATGGAGAAACACCATAGACTCGTGGGGAATGGGGAGGTGTGGGTGTGGGGCGTGTTGGGGAGTGTGTGCAAGAAGGGGTGTTGGGGAGGTGGAGTGTGTGGGTGTGGCCGTGAGGGGGGCGTGTGTGTGGGGGGGAGGGATGTGGCGGTGTGTAGGTGGTGGGTATGCGGGAGGGGATGTACGGGGTCGTGGGGTGTGTGTGTGAGGGAGGGGGCATAGGGTGGGGGAGGGATGGGGTGAGGGAGGGGCATGGGGTGAGGGAGGTTGAACTTTCACAGACGATCAGTGGAAATCCTGGCGAAATGGTGTAAACGGCTTTTGGTTAACAGACACTGAGGGTTTGGTGCGATGTTTATGGGGAGCGAGCCTTGGCTCAGTGGTACCACTCTCGCTTCTGTGCCGGAAGGTTATGGGTTCGAGTCCCACTCCGGATAGTCTGTGTGACTCGAGTTCTACTCTCTGACTACTGGGCTGACATCCGATGGGAGTGGAATGGAATGGCCCCCATTCGATCTAGCCGCTTCTGCTGGGAGGGGGGTTGTGATTCAGGGTAATGACTTGTCCACATAAAAAGTGTCGTCGCTACAGAAACAACCCAGAGCGCGATCTGCTGGGTGTAAAAACAGTGGAAGAAATGGGCTGCCTTGGAGGAGGAGGAGGAAGAAATGACGTTTTTTCCGGTCTGTGCGCTCACTGAAGCTCAGTTAATATTGTCAAATGTTATTCCAGTCTTTCCAAAGATAATACGTGGCAGGGTATCGGTCAGAGAGTGGTGAATGTAATATTCATCCTGCCAAAACAAACTATCCTCTCAGCTGGAAAAAAAAAAGAGGAAGAACATTCCAGTGGGAGTGATTGATATTCCTAGTCTACATTTGTTCTCTTTCCGTTAGTTTTTTTCTGTGAATTTAGTGTGTTTATCAAGGAGGGAAGCTAAGGTTCGAGAGTGGATCATTAACTGTGTCGATACCCAGTCTCGGCATCAAGCAGTCCTAGGTCAGATACAGGGAAGAGTAAACCGAGTGCGATATAACGAGGTTAGACGCTCTGTGCCCCTCCCCCAATGGCTCAATGATTAGCTGGATCAGGAAGGAGTTAGGTTAGATTGACATTCTGTGCCGAGTTGCCTAATGGGTCAACAGTAAAGAAAGAACTTGCATTTATACAGCGCCTTTCACAAACTCAGGATATCCCAAAGCGCTTTACAACCAATGCAGTGCTTTTTTTTTTGAACTACTGGATGGGCAGAAATTTCCTCCAACTAAATATTGGGAAGACCGAAGCCATTATTTTCAGTCCCCGCCACAAACACCGTTCCCTAGAGGCTGAACCAGACTGTTCACAACCTTGGTGTCATATTTGACCCAGAGATGAACTTCTGACCACATTCTCTTTGCCCATTAGCTCTGCGTTAGTCTGGTATCTGCTGATGTGGAAAGGTCGGCAGTGAACTGAAGTCTGCCACCATTTAAAAACAGATTTAACAGGTTAAGCAATGCCTTGATTTTAAAATTCTCATCCTTGTTTTCAAATCCCTCCATGGCCTCGCCACTCCCTATCTCTGTAATATTTTCCAGCCCTACGACCCTCCAAGATATCTGGGAGGGATTTGAAAACGAGGAGGAGAATTTTGAAATCGAGGCATTGCTTAACTGGGAGCCAATGTAGGTCAGCGAGCATAGGGGTGATGGGTGAACGGGACTTGGTGCGAGTTAGGACACGGGCAGCAGAGTTTTGGATGACCTCGAGTAGGGTAGAATGTGGGAGGCCAGCCAGGAGTGCGTTGGAATGGTCAAGTCTAGAGGTAACAAAGGCATGGATGAGGGTTTCAGCAGTGGATGAGCTGAGGCAGTAGGTGGAGTTGGGCGATGTTACAGAGGTGGTCTTAGTTATGGCACGGATATGTGGTCAGAAGCTCATTTCAGGGTCAAATATGACACCAAGGTTGCAAGCAGTCTGGTTCAGCCTCAGACAGATGCTAGGGAGTGGGATGGAGTCGGTGGCTAGGGAACTGAGTTTGTGGCAGGGCCCGAAGACAATGGCTTCGGTCTTCCCAATATTTAGTTGGAGGAAATTTCTGCTTATCCAGTACTGGATGTCGGACAAGCAGTCTGACAATTTAGAGACCGTGGAGAGGTTGAGAGAAATGGTGGTGAGGTAGAGCGTACATGTGGAAACTGACGCTGTGTTTTCAGATGATGTCGCTGAGGGGCAGCATGTAGGTGAGAAATAGGAAGGGGTCCAGGCATAGATCCTTGGGGGACACCAAAGGTAACGATGCGGGAGCAGGAAGAAAAAAGAAAAAAAGACTTGCATTTATATAGCACCTTTCACGACCACCGGATGTCCCAAAGCGCTTTACAGCCAATTAAGTACTTTTTGAAGTGTAATCACTTTTGTATTGTAGGAAATGCGGCAGCCAATTTGTGCACAGCAAGCTCCCACAAAAAGCAATGTGATAATGACCAGATAATCTGTTTTAGATGTTGATTGAGGGATAAATATTGGCCAGGACACCGGGGATAACTCCCCTGCTCTTCTTCGAAATAGTGCCATGGGATCTTTTACGTTCGCCTGAGAGAGCAGACGGATCCTCGGTTTAATGTCTCATCCGAAAGACAGCACCTCCGACAGTGCAGCACTCCCTCAGGAGCATCAGCCTAGATTTTTGTGCTCAAGCGTCTGGTTGAACCCACAACTGACACAGAGGCAAGGGTGCTACCAGCTGAGCCACAGCTGACATTAAAGAGAAACCATTGCAGGTGATTCTCTGGTTACGATTAGATAGATAAGAATGGAACCAGGCGAGTGCAGTCCCACCCAGCTGGACGATGGTGGAGGGGGATGGAGTGGTCAACCGTGTCAAAGGCTGCAGACAGGTCAAGAAGGACGAGGAGGGATAGTTTACATTTGTCACAGTCACATAGGTGTCATTTGTGTCTTTGATAAGAGCCGTTTCGGTACTGTGGCAGGGGCGGAAACGCGATTGGAGGGATTCAAGCATGGAGTTCTGGGAAAGATGGGCACGGATTTGGGAGGCAGCAATACGTTCAAGGACTTTGGAGAGGAAAGGGAGGTTGGAGATGGGGCGGTAATTTGCAAGGATGGAGAGGGGTGATGATGGGGACAGTACTTGAGAGAGAACCGTTAACAATATTAGCTAACATGGGAGCCAGAAAAGGAAATTGGGTGGTCAGCAGTTTAGTGGGAATAGGGTCGAGGGAGCAGAAAGTGGGTCTCATGGAAAAGATGAGCTCGGAGAAGGCATGAGGAGAGAGCGGAGAGAAACTGGAGAAAGATGCAAATTCAGGGCTAGGGCAGGGGAGAACCTTGGAAGAAGTTTGGCCCAGTGGGCTGGGGGAAGGAAGGGAAGTGGCAAAAGCAGCTAATCGGATGGTCTCAATCTTAGAGACAAAAGTCCATGAGCTCCTCGCACTTGTTGGAGGTGAGGGTGGAGACGACGGGGAAAGAGGGGTTTAAGAAGACGGTTTGCAGTAGAGAAAAGAAGCCGGAGGTTATCTTGGCATTCCAGAATGATCATAGAATCATAGAAATTTATGGCACAGAAGGAGGCCATTCAGCCCATCGTGTCTGTGCCGGCCGAAAAAGAGCAATACAGCCCAATCCCACTTTCCAGCTCGTGGACCGTAGCCTTGTAGGTTGTAGCACTTCGAGTGCACATCCAAGTACTTTTTAAATGTGATTAGGCTTCTGCCTCTACCACCCTTTCAGGCAGTGAGTTCCAGATCCCCACCATTTAAATCTATGCCCCCTGGTTATTGACACCTCTGCTAAGGGAAATAAGTCCTTCCTATCCACTCTATCTATGCCTCTCGTAATTTTATACACTTCAATGAAGTCTCCCGTCAGCCTCCTCTGTTCCAAAGAAAAGAACCCCAGCCTATCCAATCTTTCCTCATTGCTAAAATTCTCCAGTCCTGGCAACATCCTCGTAAATCTCCTCTGTATCCTCTGTAGTGTAATCACATCTTTCCTGTAATGTGGTGACCAGAACTGTATTCAGTACCCTAGCTGTGGCCTAACTAGTGCTTAATACATAAACTCCCTGCTCTTATATTCTGTGCCTCGGCTAATAAAGGAAAGCATCCCTTATGTCTTCTTAACCACCTAATCTACCTGTCCTTCAGGGATCTGTGGACATGCACTCCAAGGTCCCTCTGTTCCTCTACACTTCTCAGTATCCTACCATTTATTGTGTATTCCCTTGCCTTGTTGGCACTCCCCAAATGCATTACTTCACACTTCTCCGGATTGAAATCCATTTGCCACTTTTCTGCTCACCTGACCAGTCCATTGATATCTTCCTGCAGTCTACAGCTTTCTTCCACACTATCAACCACACAGCCAATTTTTTTTTTTTATCATCTGCAAACTTCTTAATCATACTTCCTACATTGAAGTCTAACTCATTGATATATACCACAAAAAGCAAGGGACCTAGTACTGAGCCCTGCGGAACCCCACTGGAAACAGCCTTCCAGTCACAAAAACACCCGTCGACCATTACCCTTTGCTTCCTGCCATGGAGCCAGGTTTGGATCTAACTTGCCACTTTCCCTTAGCTCCCATGGACTTTTCCTTTTCTGACCAGTCTGCCATGTGGGACTTTGTCAAAAGCGTTACTAAATTCCATGTAGACTACATCAAATGCGCTACCCTCATCGACCCTCCTTGTTATCTCCTCAAAAAATTCAGTCAAGTTGGTCAGACATGACCTTCCCTTAACAAATCCATGCTGACTGTCCTTGATTAATCCGTGTCTTTCTAAATGACGATTAATACTGTCCCTCTGAATTTTTTCCAATAATTTGCCCACCACTGAGGTTAGGCTGACTGGCCTGTAATTTCTCAGTCTATCCCTTTCTCCCTTTTTAAACAATGGTACAACGTTGGCAGTCCTCCAGCCCCACACCTGTAGCCAGAGAGGATTGGAAAATGATGGTCAGAGTCTTCGCTATTTCCTCCCTTGCTTCTCTTAACAGCCTGGGATACACTTCATCCGGGTCTGGCGATTTATCTACTTTCAAAGATGCTAAATCTGTTACTGTATCCTCTTTCACTATGTTTATCTCATCTAATATTTCACACTCCTCTTCCTTAACTACAAAGTCTGCATCGTCCCTCTCTTTTGTGAAGACAGACGCAAAGTATTCATTAAGAACCATACCCACGTCTTCCACCTCCACACACAGGTCTTTTTGGTCTCTAATAGGCCCTACTCTTTCTTTAGTTATCCTCTTGCTCATATTTATAAAACATCTTTGAGTTTTCCTTGATTTTTAACTTGCCAATATTTTTTCATGCCCTCTCTTTGCTTTCCTAATTTCCTTTTTAATTTCACCCCTGCACTTTCTATACTCCTCTAGACTTTCTGCAGTATTTAGCTCTCGGTATCTGACATAAGCTTCCCTTTTTTGCCTTATCCTACCTACCCTGAATGCCCCTTGACATCCAATGATCCTGGAATAGTGAGCAGTTTAGGCAGACGAGAGCAGGACCCGACAGTGCTTTATTTGGTCCAGGCAGATCTGGCGGTGAATGGCTAAACCAGTTGTCCGCCATATTCGTTCAAGTCTGCGTCCCTTGGAATTAAGGGAGCGGAGATGAGGGCCGTACCAGGGGGAGTGGCCAGGGTGAGAGAGAATAATGGTTTTAATAGGGATTAGGGCATCAAAGGTGGTGGTGAGGGTGTGGTTAAGCAGACTGGTAGCTGCAGAAATGTCGTGGTGAATGGAGGGCCAAAGGCTGGACAGTTGGGATTTCGTAAGTGCAGTTGTGAGTTGGGAGAGAGTTTTTTTTTCCAGGGGCAGACACAGAAGGAAGTAGGGTTGAGGAGAGCGGGAGGGGGATGTGGGTGGAGAGCGACACAAGGAAGTGGTCAGAGATGGCCTTATCTGATTGACACGATGGGAGTAGCGAGGCCACGTGAGATGGCAAGGTCGAGGGGGTGGCCGTGAATATGGGTTGGGGAGTTTACATGGAGGGAGAGATTGAGGGAGGATAGGAGGCTAGTGAACTCAGAGGAGAGAGAGCATGATGAATTGAGATGGAGGTTGAAATCACCGAGGATGAGAAGTCTTTTGGTGCAGAGGCTGAGGGAGGAAAGCAATGAAGATCTCTCGGTGATAAAATTTTTATCGTACTTGGGTGGGCGGTAGAGAACGAGGATTTTAAATGAGAGGTGAGAGGGGTGGAATAAGGTGAGATCGTCAAAGGAGGAGAAGGTGCCAGAGGAGTAGGGGGACAGACCAAGGTGTGATTTGATGATGAGAGCCACACCGCCACCACGACAGTCTGGGCGGGGCAAGTGGTGGAAGGTATAGCCAGGCGGGGAGGCTTCATTTAAGGGTAAGGTGTCGTCATCCGTCAGCCAGGTTTCTGTCAAGGCCATGATGTCGATGCAATCATCCACGATAAGCTCATGGATGGCAAGGGCCTTGTTCACAAGTGAACGGACATTCCGGAGGGAGATGCAGAGGGGGTCGGTGATTGCTGATCCACTGCCAGCGTCCTCCGGGTCCGCACTGGGAGGGGTGAGTTGGATGGGGAGGTGATTGTCAAGATTAGCCCTCAGTGGGCATGCTGGACAGGAAGGTCGGTGAGAGAGTAGGATGGGGAGTTGGGGTTGCCGCTCGTGAGGAGGCCATGACAAGTGCCTCGATGGGCCCGTCGGAGGAGGCACAGAGGGAAGCTGTAGCCATATCCAAGAGCCAGTCAAGCCTGGGATGGCAGCAGGAGAGTAGGAAGGTTGAAGAGTAATGAAGGGTAGGGGTAGGGACTGCCCCTCCGACAGTGCAGCACTCCCTCAGTACTGCCCCTCTGACAGTGCAGCACTCCCTCAGTACTGCCCCTCCGACAATGCAGCACTCCCTCAGTACTGCCCCTCCGACAGTGCGGCGCTCCCTCAGTGCTGCCCCTCCAGCAGTGCGGCGCTCCCTCAATGCTGCCCCTCCGACAGTGCGGCGCTCCCTCAGTACTGCCCCTCCGACAGTGCGGCGCTCCCTCGGTACTGACCCTCCGACAGTGCAGCGCTCCCTCGGTACTGACCCTCCGACAGTGCGGCGCTCCCTCGGTACTGACCCTCCGACAGTGCGGAGCTCCCTCATTGCTTCCCCTCCGACAGTGCGGCGCTGCCTCAGTACTGCCCCTCCGACAGTGCAGCACTCCCTCAGTACTGCCCCTCCGACAATGCAGCACTCCCTCAGTACTGCCCCTCCGACAGTGCGGCGCTCCCTCAGTACTGGCCCTCTGACAGTGCAGCGCTCTCTCAGTGCTGCCCCTCTGACAGTGCAGTGCTCCCTCAGTACTGCCCCTCCGACAGTACAGCGCTCCCTCAGTACTGCCCCTCCGACAGTGCAGCGCTCCCGCAGTACTGACCCTCCGACAGTGCAGCGCTCCCTCAGTACTGACCCTCCGACAGTGCAGCGCTCCCTCAGTACTGACCCTCCGACAGTGCAGCGCTCCCTCAGTACTGACCCTCCGACAGTGCAGCGCTCCCTCAGTACTGCCCCTCCGACAGTGCGGAGCTCCCTCATTGCTTCCCCTCCGACAGTGCAGCGCTCCCTCAGTACTGCCCCTCCGACAGTACAGCGCTCCCTCAGTACTGACCCTCCGACAGTGCAGCGCTCACTCAGTACTGACCCTCCGACAGTGCAGCGCTCACTCAGTACTGACCCTCCGACAGTGCAGCGCTCACTCAGTACTGACCCTCCGACAGTGCAGCGCTCACTCAGTACTGACCCTCCGACAGTGCAGCGCTCACTCAGTACTGACCCTCCGACAGTGCAGCGCTCCCTCAGTACTGCCCCTCCGACAGTGCAGCGGAGAGCTCCCTCAGTACTGGCACTGGGTGTATCAGCCTAGATTTTGTGCTCAAGTCTCTGGAGTGGGACTTGAACCTGCGACCTGCTGACTGAGAAGCGCGAGTGAGCCACAGCTGACACCTCAAAGAAAATAACCTTGAAGTTTCTCCAGCCTAAAAGAAGTGATGTGAGGAACAGCGCTGGCCTCCGACAGATCAGCCGTGATCTTACTGAATGGCGGGGCAGGCTCGAGGGGCCAAATGGCCGAACTCCTGCTCCTATTTCTTATGTTCTTTTGTTCTTGTGACCTGTCTAAAATCTCCCATTTCCCTTCTCTGTTGCAGTTCTCCAAATACATCTTGGCCCAGGTGGAGAGCGGTCAGGGGAAACTGGCCCCCGGCTTTTCTCCAGACAAAATCATCGCAAACATGTTTTCCAACCAGGACCGGAACGGAGACGGCAAGATAATCGCTGATGAGTTCAAGCTGAAGGACGAGGAGACTTCCCAGCACGATGAGCTGTAAAGCCGAAGGTTGCACGTCTATGCTGCTATTAAGTGGAAGAGTGAAGAGTTAACCTGTGGTTTGTTGGTCGGGAGATGGGTTTGTCTGTGTTTCTGCAGCTTCGGGATATCGGTGACATCGAAAGCACGGATTTCCAATTGCTCCTCCAAGACTGAATTAGGTATCGTGTTCACTCAGCTCCTGAGCACGTTGATCAACAGATGGTGTTTCTCTTTTATAGTGTTTTTTTTCATTTGTATTGTAATCAGTATTTAGAAGGAGAGTAATCTCTCCCCTCCCCCACCCCACCCCCCCTCCCCCATACCGTGCTGTACACTCCAAATTTGTTTGACTTGAAGTCTCATTTCACATCCAGTTTAATAACGTCAACAATCATAGCTCTTGCACCAATGAAAATTTAAATATTCCATTAGTATTTGAAAACGTATCTTGCAACTTTTATCTTCTATTTTTTGTCGGTCAATCTTTTATTCAGTGAGAACCAGTCATTTTTTAAAAAATGTATATTTTGGATGACTGGGACCGATTCCCAGTGTGCAACACTACAGTGCAAAGCACAGAGATTCAATGACCATCACCCAATGCGTTGTTTACGACACTCCCTTTTTGTAAGGAGTGAGGTACCGTGTGTGTGTGTGTGTGTGTGTGTGTGTGTGTTGCTTTAAACAATGTAAACACTAATCTTGCCTTATTTTGTACTGTATAAGCCCAAGATTTATGCCAAGTGGGTGGTTATGGAAAACAAGCCACTGGTGTCCTGGCTGATGGAACTTACTCGTGAGTTGGATGTTGTCGCTGCACGGGAGTGGGACTAATTGGAGAGCTCTTTCAAAGAGGCACAATGGGCTGTCTGATTCTATTTTTCATGAACCACCTTTGCTTATACACGTTAATGCTATTTTTAACTTTTATGGCACTGGTGTGAAATAAGAATGCGCCAATGAAATGAGCACTGCCTCTGTTCTTAGCGCATCCTGTAGTGTAGCCACTGTAATAGCCTTCTGAGACCTCTTCATCTCATGCAGCTGAGACTCCTTTAGAGGACACAATGATCAGGCCATAAGCCATGAGTCTTTGTTGTCTTCTCTCCAGACTTGCCCTGAGGTCCCCTAGCAAAGCGCTCATAGCTCACGCAGTTTCTCAATCTTCCTCAATAATCTGGTGGCTGCCATCAAAAGTGATGCTATTCTCTCTGTTCACGATACCACCTTCCCTATCAGGCAGATATATAGACACGTAGGCAGTGGCTGGACAAAAGGGTGTGTTATCTGCACAGCTGCAAAGACTCAAGTCTCCACAGCCAAGCAAAGTCTGACTTTGAGAGATGGACAGTGGTGTTGCCACCCTCTGTGTACCCCAAATAACCGTTCCTCGGTTACAGGCATTTCCGTTCCTTAGCTTGACGTTCACACCTGATTGTAGCTGAACGTCTGATTTACACTGGGAGCCAGTGTTTGGAGAAGCTGGTAAAAGATTGAGAATTCTTAAGAAAGCTTAGCTCTCTCCGTCACTGTAACTAGCTTTTGTTACACAAAGCTTTATATATCTGTGGTGATTCTAGTCCCGTTTCTCAGACTGCAGAGAAAATATATTTGTTGCTTCTTGACTCCATATTGTCTAAAACCATTCAGATCGGTCGACTGCCATTTCTATGCCAGTCTACCCTTTCCAATATCAAAGATCTGGCCAAGTTATCACTCCAATGATATTGATGCAGCCCTTGAACCAGACCAGAGAGGAGCTGTTCCACTGCACCTGAATGTTCAATATCAACCCATGAAGTCCACATGGAACGGCAGCACCAAAGCTTTTTATGTTACTGCCTGCCTGTGGTACGTTCCGCACGATTGTCTAGGACTATGCCCTATGCATGCAAAAGTCCAAATACACTTAATTATCATTTACTGCATCAGGAGTGTTGAAACAAGTCTGGCTACTGGAAGTCTTGCTACCTGAGTCTATCTTCTCTGGGTCCCCGCACTGCAGCATCAGCGTAGATTCAGAGTGCCAGATCTCCTTGTTCTGGTGGCTTCATGCTGCTGTCATCCCGTAAATAAAATTATAGGGCTGATGTGGGAATAGGAGGAGGCCATGCAGTCCTTCGAGCCTGTTCCACCATTCAATTATGATGTGGAGATGCCGGTGTTGGACTGGGGTGGACAAAAGTGAGAAGTCGCACAACACCAGGTTATAGTCCAACAGCTTTATTTGAAATCACAAGCTTTCGGAGCGCTGCTCCTTCACCTGATGAAGGAGCAGCGCTCCGAAAGCTTGTGATTTCAAATAAAGCTGTTGGACTATAACCTGGTGTTGTGCGACTTCTCACTTTTGACCATTCAATTAGATCATGGCTGATCTGTCCCACAATTCTATTTTGCTTTTTTCCCTCGATACCCTTGCCCAACAAAAATCTATCCATCTCGGAGTTAAATTTCAATTGACCCTCCAGCATCTACAGCCTTTTGGAGGCGAGCGGTCCAGATGTCCACTACCCTTTGTGTGAAGACGTGCTTTCTGATTTTACTCCTGAATGGTCTCGTTCTAATTTTAAGATTATGTCCCCTTGTTCTGGATTCCCCTACCAGAGAAAACAGTTTCTCTGTATCTAACCTATCAAATTTCTATCATTTTGATCACTTCTTAATCTTCTAAACTCAAGGGAATACAAGCCAAGATTATGCAACCTGTCCTCATATAATTTAACCCTCTAAGCCCTGGTATCATTCTGGTATCCCCATCAAAGTCAATCTGTGCTTCCTGACGTGTAGTACTCAAAATTGAATGCAGTACTCCAGATCGGGTCTGCCAATGCTCTGTACAACTGTAGCATAACTTCCTCTCTCCTTTGAATTCCAACCTGCCTTTGAGACAAAGGCTAACATTCCATTAGTCTTTTTGATTGCTTTCTGACTTCAAAGCATTCCAAAGGCAACTCCTTGAGCGTATAAGAGCAATTCTTTAGGACCTCCAGTAAAGATGATTCTAGCAGCGCTCTTTTACTACAAAACTACAATTTTAGTAACTTAGTACCACCTCCGCAGGTCATTCATGGTGCATTGGGTATATATTTAAAAAAAGTATGTTGGCCTTTCACTAAACAATTTTACTTTCAATAGAAGTGTTAATATTTTGTCAGCATGATTTGTAGCAATCTCATTGCTTTACAGATTGCAGAATAGTAGAGAAACAAGAGTTGTTTTGGGTACAACTTATATATGTTTGGGCTGGAGAATTTCCTTTTTTGTGAGAACGTTAGTTTTCTGCAGTCAAGCTATGCAAGTTTCAGTTATACGTGTTGAAGTCTTTGTTTTTGGTGTAAACCTCGCGGTATTTAATTTGCTTTAAAGATACCATGCATGACCAGCACAATCCCTTGTCTGTGCCTCGAATTCAGACAAGTGTTGCCAGTAAATGGCTCCATATACAGTGTACAGACATGGTGTGGTGAATAAATGGAACCCGTGTGGATAGTTTCTTTGCATTTTCTTTTGTGTGTTCAAGGTCTGCTGTCTTTACACTTATTTCTGTCTGTCTGGCATGGGATATATTCCATTTCTACAAACCGTGTAGACCACTAAGTTCACTTTATGCTCTATCCATGAAAAGTTTTTTCTTAAAATCGTTGGGATTTCGCAGCTTACATATTGACACTTCGCTCATGTACAAAGAATAGTCTGTTGATGGTTTATCTACAGAGTTGTATCACGGAACAGCACACCTACTTAAAGGACATTTCCCGCTGCTACTGCAGCAGAAACATTCCATACACGAGCTGCATGTGTCATGGGGAGGGGAAGGAATTTTTAATTGTGGTAAGGGAGTGATGTGGGGCTAGTTACCCTGAGGAGGATACAGGGCTTGATGTAGTTTTCATCTTCCATCAGCCAAGATGGGCACAGTTCCCGATTAGCCAGAGGTTGGTGAGCCTGGTATCTGTGTGTTTTCTGGGCTCCAGCCATTGCCTGTGCCAATACTCGCCCTAATTGGCAAATGTCACATTGGCATTCTGTCCACAGTTGAGAGGTAGGTTCCTAGATTATGTAACAGGATGGACATTCTTGTGAGGGGCAGTGGGGTGGGAAGTGGGCAAGGAAAGGAGAGTCTCTCTGGCCTAAAGCTTCCACTCAGTAGTATGGAACAGACAAAAGTATGGATAGTGTTGTAGGTTCTTGACCCACTACCGCGGAGGCAGGATGTGATTTTTGTGAGGCTTGCACAGGCTGCTTTTATGTTCAATATATTTTTGAATTGGTCATTCCACATTCTGCTGTATACAGCTATCAAACCATTTTCCCACGATTTGAAAGGAAGGGTGAATACTCCCTCCAGGATGAATTTCTCTCAAGTCTTGATCCCTGACAAGAATTTGACCCTGACAATCAGGTGGTGGGGTGTGCATTTCATGAAGTACAGGCTGCATGTTACTGGACTAGTAATCCAGAGGCCTGGACAAATGATCCAGAGACATGAGTTCAACTCCCACCACAGCAGCTGGGGAATTTAAATTCAGTTAATTAAATAAATCTGGAATAAAAAAAAGCTAGTATCAGTAATGATGACCATGAAACTATCGGATTGTTATATAAAAAAAAACATCTGGTTCACTAATGTCCTTTAGGGAAGGAAATCTGCCGTCCTTAACTGCTCTGGCCCATATGTAACTCCAGACCCACAGTGATGTGATTGACTCTTAATTGCTCTCCGAAATGGCCTAGCAAGCCACTCAGTTGTAACAAACTGCTACAAAAAATAGTAAGAATAAAACCGGACGGACCACCTGCCTATGGACACGGCAACGGCACACCCAGCCCAGTCGACCCTGCAAAGTCCTCACGAACCTCTTGGGATTTATGCCAAAATTGGGAGAGCTGTCCCACAGACTAGTCAAGCAATAGCCTGACATAGTCATGCTCACAGAATCATACCTTTCAGCCAATGTCCAAGACTCCTCCATCACCATCCCTGGGTATGTCTTGTCCCACCGGCAGGACACTCCCACCAGGGATGGCGGCACACTGGTATACGGGAGAGAGGGAGTGGCCCTGGGAGTCCTCAACGTTGACTGCAGACCCCATGAAGTCTCATGGCTTCAGGTCAAGCATGGGTAAGGAAACCTCCTGCTGATTACCACCTACTGCCCTCCCTCAGCTGATGCATCAGTACTCCTCCATGTTGAACACAACTTGGAGGAATCACTGAGAGTAGCAAGGGCACAGAATGTGCTCTGCGTGGGGGACTTCAATGTTCATCACCAAGAGTGGCTCGGTAGCACCACGAATGACGGAGCTGGCCGAGTCCTGAAGGACATAGCTGCCAGTCTGGGCCTGCGACAGGTGGTGAGTGAACCGACACGAGGGAAAAACCTACTTGACCTCGTCCTCCCCAATCTACCTGTCACAGAGGCATCTGTCCATGACAGTATTGGTAGCAGTGACCACCGCACAGTCATTGTGGAGACGAAGTCCCGTCTTCACACTGAGGCCACCCTCCATCATGTTATGTGGCACTACCACCGTGCTAACTGGGATAGATTCAGCACAGATCTAGCAGCTCAAAACTGGGCATCCATGAGGTGCTGTGGGCCATCAGCAGCAGCAGAATTGTATTCCACCACAATCTGTAACCTCACGGCCTGGCATATCCTTCACTCTACCACTACCATCAAGCCAAGGGACCAGCCCTGGTTCAATAAGGAGTGCAGAAGAGCATGCCAGGAGCAGCACCGGGTGTACCTAAGAATGAGGTGCCAAGCTGGGGAAGCTGCAGCACAGGACTAAGTGCACGCTAAACAGTGGAAACATCATGCTATAGACAGAGATAAGCGATCCTACAATCAACAGATCAGAGCAAAGTTCTGCAGTCCTGCCACATCCAGTCGTGAATGGTGGTGGACCATTAAACAACTAACGGGAGGAGGAGGCTCCATGAATATCCCCATCCTCAATCATGGCGGAGCCCAACACGTTAGTGCAAAAGACAAGGCTGAAGCATTTGCAACCACCTTCAGCCAAAAGTGCCGAAGGGGGTGGGAGGGGTCAGGTCACTGCAATAGAACAGTGTAGTGATTTGGGTAAAAATAAGCAGAGTGTGAGAGGAATGGACAGAGTTTAACGGTAGCAGTGCAGCAGAGAATGTCAAAGCTGGGAATAATGGTAAAAAATTTAAATTAAAGGTTCTTTATCTGAATGCACGAAGCATTTGTAACAAGATAGACGAACTAGTGGCACAAATAGAGATAAATGGGTTTGATCTAATAGCCATTACAGAGACATGGTTGCAAGGTGACCAAGGTTGGGAACTAAATGTTCCAGGGTACTTGACGTTTTGAAAAGACAGGCAGAATGGAAAAGGAGGGGGAGTAGCCCTGATAATAAAGGATGACATAAGGACAGTAGAGAGAAAGGATCTCGGCTCGGAAGTTCAGGAAGTAGAATCAGTATGGGTGGAGATAAGGAATAACAAGGGGCAGAAAACATTGGTGGGAGTAGTATATAGTCCCCCAAACAGTAGCTATACTGTTGGACAGAATATTAATCAAGAAATAGTAGGGGCTTGTAACAATGGGAATGCAATAATCGTGGGGGACTTTAATCTTCATACAGACTAGACAAATCAAATTGGCAAAGGTAGTCTGGAGGACGAGTTCATGGAATGCATTCGGGACAGTTTCCTAGAACAATACATCATGGAACCAACCAGGGAACAGGCTATTTTAGATCTTGTACTGTGTAATGAGACAGGGTTAATTAGCAATCTCATAGTAAAGGATCCTCTGGGGCAGAGTAATCATAATATGATAGAATTTCACGTTAAGTTTGAGAGTGACTTGCCTAAGTCCGAAACTAGAGTCTTAAACTTAAATAAAGCCAATTCCATAGGTATGAGGGGCGAGTTGGCTAAGGTAGATTGGAAAAATAGATTAAAAGGTATGGTGGTAGATAAGCAGTGGCTAGCATTTAAAGAAATATTTCATAATTCTCAACAAAAATACATTCCATTGAGAAACAAAAACTCCACAGGAAAGTGATCCAACCATGGCTAACTAAAGAAGTTAAGGATAGCATTAGATTTAAAGAAGAAGCTTATAATGTTGCAAAGAACAATAGTAAGCCTGAGGATTGGGAGGGTTTCAGAAACCAGCAAAGGATGACCAAAAAATTGATAAAAAGGGAAAAAATAGAATATGAGAGAAAACTAGCAAGAAATATAAAAGCAGATTGTAAGAGTTTCTACAAGTATTTAAAAAGGAAGAGAGTAACAAAAGTAAACATCAGCGGCTGAGATAGGAGAAATTATTATGGGGAATAAGGAAATGGCAGAAACGTTAAACAAATATTTTGTATCTGTCTTCACAGTAGAAGACACAAAAAGCATACCAAACATGGTAGGCAACCAAGGGTCTAATGAGGGTGAGGAACTTAACGTAATTAATATAAGTAGAGAAAAAGTACCAGAGAAACTAATGGGACTAAAAGCCAACAAATCCCTTGGACCTGACGGCCTACATCCTAGGGTTCTAAAAGAGGTGGCTGAAGAGATAGTGGATGCATTGGTTTTGATCTTCCAAAATTCCCTAGATTCTAGAACGGTCCCAGCTGATTGGAAGGTCGTAAATGTAACACTGCTGTTCAAGAAAGGAGGGAGAGAGAAAACGGAACTAGAGACCAGTTAGCCTGACATCAGTCGTCGGGAAAATGCTGGAATCCATTGTTAAGGATGTGGTATCAGGGCACTTAGAAAATCATAACATGATTAGGCAGAGTCAACATGGTTTTATGAAAGGGAAATTGTATTTGACAACTTTATTAGGGTTTTTTGAGGATGGAACTAGCAGGGTAGATAAAGGGGAACCAGTGGATGTAGTATATTTGGATTTCCAAAAGGCATTTGATAAAGTGCCACATAAAAGGTTATTACACAAGGGCTCATGGAGTTGGGGGTAGCATGGATAGAGGATTGGTTAACGGACAGAAAACAGAGAGTAGGGATAAACGGATCTTTTTCAGTTTGACAGGCTGTAACTAGTGGGGTGCCGCAAGGATCAGTGTTGGGGCCTCAGCTTTTTACAATCTATATTAATGACTTAGATGAAGGGACCGAGTGTAATGTATACAAGTTTGCTGATGATACAAAGCTAGGTGGGACAGTAAGCTGTGAGGAGAACACAGAGTCTGCAAAGGGATATAGATAGACTAAGTGAGTGGGCAGTAAGGTGGCAGATGGAGTATAATGTAGGGAAATGTGAGGTTATTCATTTTGGTAGGAGGAATAGAAAAACAATATTTTTTAAATGGTGAGAAACTTTCAAATGTTGGTGTTCAGAGAGATTTGGGTGTCCTCGAGCAAGAAACACAGAAAGCTAGCATGCAGGTACAGCAAGCAATAAGGAAGGCATGTTGGCCTTTATTGCAAGGGGGTTGGAGTATAAGAGTAAGGAAGTCTCGCTACAATTGTACAGGGCCTTGGTGAGACCACACCTGGAGTACTGTGCACAGTTTTGGTCTCCTTATCTAAGGAAGGATATACTTGCCTTGGAGGCAGTGCAATGAAGGTTCACTAGATTGATTCCTGGGATGAGAGGGCTGTCCTATGATGAGAGATTGTGTAGAATGGGCCTACACTCTCTAGAGTTTAGAAGAATAAGAGGTGATCTGATTGAAATATACAAGATTCTGAGGGGGATTGACAGGGTAGATGCTGAGAGGTTGTTTCCCCTGGCTGGAGAGTCTAAAACTAGGGGTCATAGTCTCAGGATAAGGGGTAGGCCATTTAAGACCGAGATGAGGAGGAATTTCTTCACTCAGAGGGTTGTGAATCTTTGGAATTCTCTGCCCCAGGGGGCTGTGAATGCTGAGTCTTTGAGTATATTCAAGGCTGAGATAGATAGATTTTTGCACTCTAGGGGAATCAAGGGATATGGAGATTGGGCGGGAAAGTAGAGTTGAGGTAGATGATTAGCCATGATCTTATTGAATGGCGGAACAGGCTCGAGGGGCCGTATGGCCTACTCCTGCTCCTATTTCTTATGTTATGTTCTTATGAGTCGATGATCCATATCGGCCTCCTCCTGAGGTCCCCACCATCACAGGAGACAGTCTTCAGTCAATTCGATTCACTCCTCATGATATCAAGAAACGGCTGAGCGCACTGGATACAGCAAAGGCTATGGGCCCCGACAACATCCTGGCTGTTGTGCTGAAGACTTGTGCTCCAGAACTAACCGTGCCTCTAGCCAAGCTGTTCCAGTACAGCTACAACACTGGCATCTATCCGACAATGTGGAAAATTGCCCAGGTATGTCCTGTCCACAAAAAACAGGACAAATCCAATCCATCCAATTACCGCCCCAGCAGTCTACTCTCAATCATCAACAAAGTGATGGAAGGTGTCGTCGACAGTGCTATCAAGTGGCACTTACTCACCAATAACCTGCTCACCGATGCTCAGTTTGGGTTCCACCAGGACCACTCAGCTCCCGACCTCATTACAGCCTTGGTCCAAACATGGACAAAGGAGCTGAATTCCAGAGGTGAGGTGAGAGTGACTGCCCTTGACATCAAGGCAGCATTTGACCGAGTGTGGCACCAAAGAGCCCTAGTAAAACTGAAGTCAATGGGAATCAGGGGAAAAACTCTCCACAGGCTGGAGTCATACCTAGTACAAAGGAAGATGGTTGTGGTTGTTGGAGGTCAATCATCACAGCCCCAGGACATCACTGCAGGAGTTCTTCAGGGCAGTGTCCTAGGCCCAACCATCTTCAGCTGCTTCATCAATGACCTTCCCTCCATCATAAGGTCAGAAATGGGGATGTTCGCTGATGACTGCACAGTGTTCAGCGCCATTCGCAACTCCACAGATAATGAAGCAGTCCATGCCCGCATGCAACAAGACCTGGACTGCATTCAGGCTTGTGCTGATAAGTGGCAGGTAACATTCACGCCACAGAACTGCCTGGTAATGACTATCTCCAACAAGCGAGAGTCTAACCACCGCCCGTTGACATTCAACGGCATTACAATAGCTGAATCCCCCACCATCAACATCCTGGGGGGTCACCATTGACAAGAAACTTAACTGGACCAGCCACATAAATACTGTGGCAACAAGAGCAGGTCAGAGGCTGGGTATTCTGCGGCGAGTGTCTCACCTCCTGACTCCCCAAAGTCTTTCCACCATCTACAAGGCACAAGTCAGGAGTGTGATGGAATACTCTCCACTTGCCTGGATGAGTGCAGCTCCAACAACACTCAAGAAGCTCGACACCATCCAGGACAAAGCAGCCCACTTGATTGGCACCCCATCCATCACCTTAAACATTCACTCCCTCCGGTGTACCGTGGCTGCAGTGTGTACCATCTACACGATGCACTGCATCAACTCGCCAAGGCTTCTTCGGCAGCACCTCCCAAACCCCTGACCTCTACCACCTAGAAGGACAAGGGCAGCAGGCGCATGGGAACACCACCACCTCCAAGTTCCCCTCCAAGTCACACACCATCCTGACTTGGGAGTATATCGCCGATCCTTCATCGTCGCTGGGTCAAAATCCTGGAACTCCCTAACAGCACTGTGGGAGTACCTCCACCACACGGACTGCAGCGGTTCAAGAAGGCGGCTCACCACCACCTTCTCGAGGGCAATTAGGGATGGGCAATAAATGCTGGTCTTGCCAGCGACACCCACATCCCAGGAACGAAGTAAAAAAAAACACGCAACATCTATAACGACATCACTAATGCAATACACACATATCTCAGGACCCATGATGATCAGGGAGAATTCAGAACTTTGCAGGTGAGAATCAGGAGGAAATTGGTTGATCCACCAACCTGAAGAATTCTGGGAATTTATTGGTTGAAATCAGTTAAACAAACAACTTTAATGATCCCTGTACATCCAGGACTGGATGTCCTCTCAGCATCTGCTCTTCCACTGCAATGAATCTACTTCCATTCAGAGTGAAAGAACTGGTGTGTTTTTTTTAAACCGAATGCCTCACCTCACACTGACATTGGAATTCCGTCTGACACTTTTTAGCCCATTCACCCATCTTATCAATATCCCTTTGCAGCTTCCTTTGGCCTTCCAATGAATTAACTATAACTCCTATTTTAGTCTGAGCTGCGAATTTTGATACCACTTCCTCTTACTCTGGCTCTATATCTACATCATTGATGAGCACAGTGAACAGAAGTGGCCCCAGCACAGAACCCTGGGGGTCACCGCTACCCACTTCCAACCACTGAGAAACTGCCCTTAACTCCTATTCTCTGCTTTCACGATTGTCCCTTTTTAAGTTTATGCTGTCTTACTTCTGATTTTTCTTCATCTAAATAATTGGTAACTTCATCCTTAATTAAAGACTACCACAGATGTTAAACTGGCATGTTATTACCCTGGTTAGCTGTCTCACTTTTTGAAAATGTTTATTTCACTGGCTATTCTCCAGCTCACATTCAAAATATATTTCTCCGGCCCGGGGTAATTTCTTCCCCCTCAAGACCCTGGAATGTATTCCTCTGGGCCCTGGCATTTTGTCTTCCCTTAGTCTAGCGAACTTGTTCAAAAATGTCCTTTTATCCATCGTATCGTTCATCTCACTCTCAACCAATTCAGAATTCGCCTCCTCTCCAATATCCTTCTCTTTAGTAAAGACCAACGTGAAGTACTTACAGACTTCTGCCATTTTTTGTTCAAATTTTGTACAAATTGACAATCCTCTCCTCTCAGGGTTTCCTCATCACTTGGCTGACATATGTAACACTTGCCGAGTGTGAAGACTGATGATGATTGGGTGGAAGCTGTTTTTAAATATTTTGCTAGGTGCACATATTGAAAATCACATATGGTAAACTCATCTATGGGACATAGATCCAATGAACAATTTTTAGCAAAGAGAAATTACTCACAGCAGAAGGTGCCTGCACCTTAAACCATGAAAAATCGAAAATAGAAATATTGACCCGCTCCGTCGGTCATTGGGACCTGGTTGGTGCTTTTGAGCAGTGGCCTCATACGAGCATAGGGTGTTTATGTGCAGCACCATTATCATTTTAAAATAATGCCCAAGTGGCAGTGCCTATGTTTGAGCCGAGGCTGTGCGTACCAACAGGCTATTGGCACATGGGGAGCATCATAACCAAACCAGATACTGACCTCAGCTGATGCCCACACGGGCGGACTTCCAGCTGGGGTCACTGCTGCAAATATTGGTGGCTTCTTCTTGATCAAACCATTTATTTCTTCCTCTCCAGTCACTGGGTTGAGGTGATTAATGGGCCACCCACCCGCATGCAGGTAGAGTGCAAGAGAAGCCCAAGTTGCCCCAACTTCCTGTTTTCCCTCCATCCAAAGTCTATCCTTCTCCAACAGCGGAAGTCAGTCATAACACTGATCATGTAGCCACAAATCTGCATCCTGCTGTACCACACTGGAGTACTAATGCAATAATAGCAGCTGTCCTTCCGGGAACCAACACAGCTCAAGATTATTACATCAATCTTACTACAAGACTGTTCTGCAAGTTTGTAACTTCACTTTTACCAGAACAAAGCTGGGATAGAGCAGAGGGGAAACGGCAGTGGAAATGTGATTCTGCGCTGTTACCACACTCCTTGTGGGACCATGTGGGCTGCCTCTTGGACCAAGAATGATGTATGGAAAATTTATGAGGGGAATCCTAAAGGCTTTATTTTAATTTAAATAAGTACAGGCCCCTCTATGTAAGTCTAGAAGTCTAGGTTCTGTTTGGACTAATACAAGATGCCGGAGACAGAACTATATACAAGTCTGATTGAGAACCAAGTGCTGCATCAGATTCTGCAGGTTTACATTGTATTTAAATATTTATATGATAGGGAAATGAGTCCCTCATTGGAAGGTCATTCTTGTATTGAAAAACAGGAGAAAACATTTACACAAGAATTGAATTGTTCAGTAAAGCCTCCCAATTTTCAAAAAAAAACAGTAAAACTCATATTATAACGCCATTTAAATATTCTACTAAGATTGTCAATTCATTAAAAAAAATCAAACTGTGGTGTTAACTTTATTAATGCAAAGATTAAATTACACTTAAAAATTTGATGAATTTATGACATCAGATGGATTAAAGACAAAAAATATTCCACAAGGATAGATAAGAACATAATGCTGAAAAAAAACAAAGTGGAAACTATAGAAACTATAGACCAGTTAGCCTAACATCTGTGGTTGGTAAAATGTTGGAGTCCATTATTAAGGAAGCAGTAACAGGACATTTGGATAAGCATAATTTAATCGGACAGAGTCAGCATGGTTTTATGAAGGGGAAATCATGCTTGACAAATTTGCTCGAATTCTTTGAGGACGTAACAAACAGGGTGGATAAAGGGGAACCAGTGGATGTGGTGTATTTGGACTTCCAAAAGGCATTTGATAAGGTGCCACACAAAAGATTACTGCACAAGATAAAAAATCACGGGATTGGGGGTAATATACTGGCATGGGTAGAAGATTGGCTATCTAACAGAAAACAGAGAGTTGGGATAAATGGTTCATTCTCGGGTTGGCAATCAGTAACTAGTGGTGTTCCGCAAGGGTCAGTGCTGGGACCCCAGCTCTTTACAATCTATATTAACGATTTGGAGGAGGGGACCAAGTGCAACGTATCCAAGTTTGCTGACGATACAAAGATGGGAGGAAAAGCAGCGAGTGAGGAGGACATAAAAAACCTGCAAAAGGACATAGACAGGCAAAGTGAGTGGGCGGAAATTTGGCAGATGGAATATAATGTTGGAAAGTGTGAGGTTATGCACTTTGGCAGAAAAAATCAAAGTGCAAGTTATTATCTAAATGGAAAGAAACTGCAAAGTGCTACAGTACAAAGGGATCTGGGGGTCCTGGTGCATGAAACACAGAAGGTTACTATGCAGGTACAGCAGGTGATCAGGAAGGCCAATGGAATCTTGGCTTTTATTGCAAGGGGGATGGAGTATAAAAGCAGGGAAGTCTTGCTTCAGTTATACAAGGTACTGGTGAGGCCACACCTGGAATACTGCGTACAGTTTTGGTTTCCATATTTAAGAAAAGATATACTTGCTCTCGAGGCAGTTCAGAGAAGGTTCACTCGGTTGATTCCGGAGATGAGGGGGTTGACTTATGAGGAAAGGTTGAGTAGGTTGGGCTTCTACTCATTGGAATTCAGAAGAATGAGAGGCGATCTTATCGAAACATATAAGATTGTGAGGGGGCTTGATCGGGTGGAGGCGGGGAGGATGTTTCCACTGATGGGTGAGACTAGAACTAGGGGGCATAATCTTAGAATAAGGGGCTGCCGTTTCAAAACTGAGATGAGGAGAAACTTCTTCACTCAGAGGGTAGTAAATCTATGGAATTTGCTACCTCAGAGAGCTGTGGAAGCTGCGACATTAAATAAATTTAAAACGGAGATAGACAGTTTCCTAGCTGATAAGGGAATTAAGAGTTATGGGGAGCGGGCAGGGAAGTGGACGTGAGTCTAGGTTCGGATCAGCCATGATCCTATTGAATGGCGGAGCAGGCCCGAGGGGCCATATGGCCTACTCCTGCTCCTACTTCTTATGTTCTTATGTTCTTATGGATGAGGCTTCAGGCCCCAATGGCTGTGTGCTAAATGCTGAGCAATCAGAGCAAAGAGCAGAGGCTATAACCTTTCAAACACTCTTGGAAATGGAAGTTGTGCCAGAGGCCTGGAGTGTTCTGTTGGACATCCTGGAGAGATGTATGTTGGACATTGGAGAGTTAAGGGTTAATAGTCAAACTTCTTTGTATCTTAGATTAACAGGCTTTCCAATATAAACAGGATGACTGAAGTGTCGTGAGGAGAAAGCATGGCTTGTCCTCTGATATGTAAAGTGCTTGTGTAAGGAAATAAGTGTACATAATAAAACGTAACTTTAGTTTTTGGGTAATAAAACAGGGGCAGCAAATCCATTTGAGGAAGTCTTGTTTAAGGGAAGTAGCTTTGAAGTAAACAAGCTGCAAACTGTTTACATGAATAGTCTGTTTTCAAAGGGTCTGGGAATAAATACATCATACAGTCTTATGACAGTTGCCTTTGATGTAGTCAAAATATGGTGCATAAAGGATCATGGTTTTCAACGGTATCTCAGAGTGCTCGAATGATACAGAAACCGGGAAAAAGTCACTCTATTATACAGTTAAATGCCGATCACCTTTACTGTGCATCAATAAAGTCTGTTCCGTATACTCCACTACGAAGTCTTGTGCTTATTCGAAAGACTATTGTTTTGAAGCAGAGGAGAAAGGAGGTTGACTGCAAACAAGTCCCCAATGTTACACCTCTGTCCAAAGAGGCAGGAAGTGTGAAACCAGGTAAGTACAGACCAGTCTGCCTAACATCAGTGGTGGGGAAGCTTTCAAGGGCCGTAATATGGGATAAAATTGATACCCACCTGGAAAGGCTGGAGTTAATCGAGGGCAGCCAGCACGGGCTTGTAAAGGGCAAGTCATGTCTGACACATTTTATAGAGTTCTTTGAGGAAGTAACAGAGTGTATCAATAAAAGAAATGCAGATTTTGTGTACGTGAATTTTCAAAAGGCATTTGATGAAGTGCCACAACGGGGGCTTGTTGATAAAATTAAGGCACGCAGTATTAAAGGGAGTGGGAATTATGGATAGATAGTTAAAGGACAGAAAACAGAGAATAGTGGTTAACTGATGGTTTGCAAACTGGAAGGATAGAAGCAATGGCTCAGTCTTGGGACTATTGCTTTTAATATATAAATTATCTGGACTTGGGTATAAGGGACACAATATCAGAATTTGCAGACAACATAAAAATAGGGAATGTGATTAACTGTGAAGAGGACTGTGAATGACTTCAGGAGGTTGTGACAGGTTAGTAGATTGGGCAGATAGACATTAGATGAAAGTTAATAAGAACATAAGAAATAGGAGCAGCAGTAGGCCATTTGGCCCCTTGAGCCTGCTCCGCCATTTAATGAGATCATGGCTGATCTAATCTTGGGCTCAGCTCCATTTCCCTGCCCGCTCCCCATAACCCTTGACTCCCTTATTGTTCAAAAATCTGTCTATCTCCACCTTAAATGTATTTAATGACCCTGCCTCCGCAGCTCTCTGGGGTAGAGAATTCCACAGATTTATGACCCTCTGAGAGAAGAAATTCCTCCTCATCTCAGTTTTAAATGGGCGACCCCTTATTCTGAAACTATGCCCCCTAGTTCTAGATTCCCCCACGAGGGGAAACATCCTCCCTGCATCTACCTTGTCGAGCCCCCTCAGAATCTTATACGTTTCAATAAGATCACCTCTCATTCTTCTAAACTCCAATGAGTATAGGCCCAACCTGCTCAACCTTTCTTCATAAGATAACCCCTTCATCTCAGGAATCAACCTCCTGAACCTTCTCTGAACTGCCTCCAATGCAAGTATATCCCTCCTTAAATAAGGAGACCAAAACTTGCGGAGAAATGCAAAATAAACATTTTGGGAGGATGAATAAGGAGAAGGAAGACATATACACCAACTCATAAAAGGAATAGAGGAGCAACAAACATGTGACTCTTGACTTAATTATCAGATGTAGTTAAAAAGATTGTTAGCATTAAGCTGGTCATTTGAAATCCTTAAAACATCAGAGGGCCTACAATTCAATAGCCCACTGCACTCCAAACATATACCAGCAGTTGCTAATAAACTATGTTTAAATGGACTGATTAACACGATTAGACCATTGAACATTTACTCAGACAGTGATAATAGGTTGAGCATGCAGTATTTCTGTACTTTATGTATCTAGCTGTCAGCCATGGCTCAACAACAACTTCCATTTATATATGCCTTTAATGTAGTAAAACGTCCCAGGGGGCTTCAAAGGAGCGATTATAAACAAAATTTGACACCGAGTCAGATAAGGAGATATTAGGATAGATGACCATAGAGTCATAATGGCACAGGAGGAGGCCATTCGGCCCATCGAGTCCGTGCCGGCTCTCTGTAGAGCAATCCAATCAGTCCCATTCCCCCGCTCTATCGCCGTAGCCCTGCAAGTTTATTTCTCTCAAGTGCCTATCCAGTGTCCCCTTGAAAACATTGAGTGTCTCCGCTTCCACCACTTCCGTCGGCAGCGAACTCCAGGTCATCACCACTTGCTGCGTTAAAAAGTTTTTCCTCACATCCCCCCTGTATCTCTTGCCCAAAACCTTAAATCTGCGTCCCCTAGTCCTTGTACCATCAACTAGTGGGAACAGCCTTTCCCCGTCTAGCCTATCCAAACCTGTCATAATCTTGTACACCTCTATCAAATCACCCCTCAACCTCCTTTGCTCTAATGAAAACAAATCCAGCTTCTCCAACCTGTCCTTGTAGCTAAGATACCCCCATCCACGGAAGCATTCTAATAAATCTCCTCTGCACCCTCTCAAGTGCCTTCACATCCTTCCTAAAGTGTGGTGACCAGAACTGGATGCAATTCTCCAGTTGTGGCCTAACCAGCGCTTTATAAAGGTTCAGCATAACTTCTCTACTTTTGTACTTAATACCTCTATTTATGAAGCCCAAGATCCCATATGCTTTATTAACCACTCTCTCAATATGTCCTGCCACCTTCAGGGACCTATGCACATTAACTCCCAGGTCCCTCTGTCCCTGCACACTCTTTAAAACTGTGCCATTAAGTGTATATTGCCTCTCCCTGTTCCTTCTGCCAAAATGTATCACCTCACACTTCTCTGTATTAAATTCCATCTGCCACTTGTCTGCCCATTCTGCTAGCCTTTCTATGTCCTGTTGCAGTCGATTGGTATCATCATCACTGTTTGCCACACCCCCATGTTTGGTGGCATCGGCAAATTTAGAAATTCTACTCTGTATTCCAATATCCAGGTCATTTATATATATCAAAAAAAGCAGTGGCCCCAGCACTGACCCTTGAGGAACACCACTGTCTACCATCCTCCAGTCTGAAAAACAGCCATTTACCACAACTCGCTGTTTTCTATCCTTAAGCCAATTCTTTATCCAAGCTGCCACTGACCCACCTATTCCATGAGCCTCAATTTTGTTAACCAGCCTTCTATGTGGTACTTTGTCAAACGCCTTCCGAAAATCCATGTAGACAACATCCATTGCATTCCTTTCAGCAATCCTCCCTGTTACTTCATCAAAAAATTCAATTAGTCAAACACGATCTGCCTTTTACAAATCCGTGCTGGCTCTCCTTAATCAGCTTAAACCTCTCCAAGTGCCCATTAATTTTTTCTTTGATCATTGTTTCTAAAACTTTACCCACCACTGATGTTAAACTGACCGGCCTGTAGTTACTAGGATTGTCCTTACACCCTTTCTTGAACAGGGAAGATTGGAAAATTATGGCAAGCCCTTCCGCTATCTCCTCCCCCAATTCCCTTAGCAACCTGGGATGCAAGCCATCTGGATCAGGCAACTTGTCCACTCTAAGCATACCCAGCCTTTCTAATACATCCTGTCTATCATTTTCACCTCTTCCATTGCTTCTACCTTTTCCACTTCTACCGATATTTTGTCAGCATCCACCTCCTTAGGAAACACCGATACAAAGTACTCATTGAGTATTCTGGCCTTGCCCTGCGCCTCTAAACATATATCACCTTCTTTGTCCCTAATAGGCCCCACCCCGCCTCTTACTACCCGCTTACAGTTTACATGCCGGTAGAAGATTTTTGGGTTCCCTTTTATGTTAACTGCCATTCTACTCTCATATTCTCTCTCTGTCAATCTTATTTTCATCTTCACATCCCCTCTCAACTTATTGTATTTGGTCTGGTTCTCCCTTGAAGAATTCACCTGACATGCATCATACACCCTCTATTTTTGTTTCATTATCTTCTCTATCTCCCTCGTCATCCAAGGAGCCCTTGCTTTGGTTCCTTTACCTTTCCCTCTTGTTGGAATGTACCTAGCCTGTACTTGGAGCATCTCCTCCTTAAAGATCACCCATTGTTCCATTACAGTTTTTCCTGTCAGTCTTTGGTTCCATTTTACCCTGGCTAGATCCTTTCGCATCCCATTGAAGTTAGCCCTATTCCAGTTTAGAAGTTCCACTCTAGATTGTTCCTTGTTCCTCTCCATTGCTAATCTAAATCTTATGATACGATGATCAGTCGTACCCAAGTGTTCTCCCAGACACTTGGTCGACCTAGCCCACCTCATGCCCCAGCACCAGATCCAGCAATGCCTCCTTCCTAGTTGGGCCAAGAACATATTGGTCAAGGAAATTCTCCTGAACACATTTCAGAAATTCCTCCCCCTCCTTTCCCTTTACCCTAGCATTATCTCCATTGATATTTGGGTAATTAAAGTCCCCCAATATCACCACTCTATAGCTCTTGCATATCTCTGACTTCCCTGCAGATTTGCTCCTCCAGCTCCCTCTCACTATTTGGAGGCCTATAGAATACCTCCAATAGTGTGATCATTCCCTTTTTGCTCCTCAACTCTAACCAAATAGATTCTGTCCTTGTCCCCTCAAGAACATCCTCCCTCCTTTCCAACACTACAATGTCTTCCTTAATCAGCACTGCCACCCCACCTCCCTTTTTTCCTTCCCTATCTTTTCTGAACACCTTGTACCCTTGAATATTAAGTGCCCAGTCCTCACCATTTTTAAGCCTTTTAAGTTTTTAAGAGCTTGGTCAAAGAGGTAGGTTTTAAGGTGTCTTAAAGGAGGAGAGGTAGAGATGTTTAGGGAGGGAATTGCAGAGCTTAGGGCCTAGGCAGCTGAAGGCACAGCCACCAATGGTGGAGTGATGAAAATCGAGGATGTGCAAGAGGCCAGAATTGGAGGAGCGCAGAGATCTCGGAGGGTTGTAGGCGGTTACAGAGATGGGGAGGGGCAAAGCTATGGAGGGATTTGAAAACAAGAATTTTAAAAGCGAGGTGTTGCCGGACCGGCAGTCAATGTAGGTCAGCGAGCACGAGTGATGGGTGAACGGGACTTAGTGCAAGTTAAGATACGAGCAGCAGAGTTTTGGATGAGCTCATGTTTATCGAGGGTGGAAGATTGGAGGAGGTAACAAAGGCATGGATGAGGGTTTCAGCAGCAGATGCGCTGAGGCAGAGACAGAAGGGGCTCAGTGGGTATCACTCTTTCCTGAGTCAGGAAGTCATGGGTTGAAGCTCCATTCCAGAGACTCGAGCACATAATCTAGGCCGACGCACTGAAGGAGTGCTGCATTGTTGGAGGTGCCGATTTTCAGATGAGACGTTAAACTGAGGCTCCATCTGCCCTCTGAAGTGGATATAAAATATCTCACAGCTGTATTTGAAGAAGAACTGGGGAGTTCTCCTGGTCAACATTTATCCCTCAACCAAATCACTAAATTACCCGGTCATTTATCTCATTGCTGTTTGGGAGTTCTTGCTGTGCACAAATTGGCTGCCGCAAATTCTTACATTATTACACTGCAAAAGGAGTTCGTTGGCTGTGGGCTTTGGAACGTCCGGAGGTCGTGACAGGTGCTATATAAATACAAGTTCCTTCCTTCTGACCAGATTTGCTTACGTGGCATTCATTTTTCTCCCTCCAGATGTGGGCGTCGCTGGCAAGGCTGCATTTATTGCCCAGTCCTAGTTGCCCTGAGGTGGTGGTGAACCTTCTCCTTGAACTGCTGCAGTCTTTGTGTTGATGTTGCTTCCGCAGTGGTTAGGTAGCGAATTCCAGGATATTAAAACAGCGACGATGAAGGAATGGCGATTTATGTCCAAGGGACCAGGAGGGAGGTGCTGTCGAAGTAATCTTGGTGAGCTGCTACAGTGCATCTTGTTGATGGTGCACACTGCAGCCACAGTGCGATGATGGTGGAGGGGGTGCAATTACTTGAACAGTAAGACTAAGACTGGGGAGAAATCATTGTAGCGGGACTCCGGAAAGGGAGCCTGAGAAATCACTTCAAACAAGTTCTACATTTTGGCTGAAAGTTATAAAATTTGCAGATATAAAGTTTCCAGCAGGTTTGCAGCCTAAGTGGGTTAAAATCTGCATCAGAAATCATTAAACCAAGTCCTACTATTAAGAATAAAGCTGCTTTGGAGATATTCTGGGTGGTGCATCAAGTCTGCCTCATAGATCATGGACAGTCACACAGGGGCCAACGGATTTTGTTAGAATGTTGTTACCGAAATTGCAGACTCATTTTAAAATACAAAATAGCTCGTCATACTTCTGAATCTGGCGCAGCTGATAACTGTTGCAAATGTGTGCACTTGCTTGTTCCATAACCTTTTAGAAAATTCAGATGGTTGTTTCCATTCGAGAGATCAAAAGGGCATTTTGCTCTGAAGTTCAAAGTAAATTATTTCACTGATGGATTGAATAGCTGATGGGAAATTAAAGTTGTGGCACCTTCACAGATCAGAGTTTTTAATCATAAGCTGATTGGATCAGGTGAACCTCACTGAGCACCATTATGAATGTATTTATTTGGATAATATTGCTAATTGTCTTGATGAATGTAGCCTTGTCTGATCACCTTACTTCAAACAGATGGAGGTGATATTCACATTGTTAATCGTATTGCTGATGTAGTTTCAGCAAGGTTGATCTGACCACACAATATCAAAAGGATTGAGGTACTGAAAGAGGGCAGTAGAAAAACTTTTAGAAATTAGATAAAGTTGGAGTTTATTGCAGTGTATTAAGGACTTTAAGAAAGCAGACCCAATGTTAAAAACGCACTCTCCACCAATTTAATGTACTGTACAACTATTTCTTTCATGTACATCATTAGTTTTAAAATATACAGATGACAATGTCAGATAGGCAACACAAGGTATAATCAAATAAACCAAAAGTATCCTCAGAATTATCTACAACTACAAAATGTTAGCAAAAAAAGTTAAATAAAAACTGCCTTAATGGTCATTTCTTGGACAGAACAACTAGTGATAGTTATATGCAGGCAATTTGGCCATTCAATGAACCAAGCTTACAATACTCAATCCTCATTAAACAATGTATACTGTACCACCAAACATGGAAATGTTTCAAAATGTTAAAGTCAGAATTTAAACTATTAAATCTAGAGGTAGTCTAAATCTGTGAAGCAGGCCTGTGGCTGACCTAGCTGTATAACTGAAAATTAACATGCAGGTACAGCAAGCAATTAGGAAAGCAAATGGCAGGTTAGCCTTTATTACAAAGGGATTGGAGTATAAGAGTAAAGAAGTCTTACAGCAATTATATAGGGCTTTGGCGAGACCACACCTGGAGTACTGTGTACAGTTTTGGTCTCCTTACTTAAGGAAGGATATACTTAGAGGGAGTGCAATGCTTCACCAGACTGATTCCTGGGATGGAGGGATTGTCCTACGAGGAAAGATTGAGGAGACTAGGTCTATATTCCCTTGAATTTAGAAGAATGAGGGGCGATGTCATTGAAACATAAAATTCTTACAGGGCTTGACAGGGTAGATGCTGGGAGGATGTTTCCCCTGGCTGGGGAGTCTAGAACTAGGGGTCACAGTCTCAGAATAAGGGTTCAGCCATTTAGGACTGAGATGAGGATAAATTTCTTCATTCAAAGGGTTGTGAATCTTTGGAATTCTCTACCCCAGAGGGCTGTGGATACTCAGTCATTGAGAATATTCAAGACTGAGATCGATAGATTTTTGGATATTAAGGGAATCAAGGGATATGAGGATAGTGCGGGAAGGTGGAGTTGAGGTAGAAGATCAGCCATGATCTTAGTGAATGGCAGAGCAGGCTCGAAGGGCCGAATAGCCTACTCCTGCTCCTATTTCTTATGTTCTTAACTGCCTATCTTAGTAAAGAACAGGTCAAATTCTCTTCATTCATTGTGAGGACACATCATTCATTGTTACTCTTGTGCAAATTTAAAAAATACATACTTTCTTCAGTTCAAGGTGTTGAAGAATGAGCAGCATTTTCAATAAATGGGGCTGATCAATTAAACAAAACAAAAAGTAGAAGAGTATTTCAGTTCTGAGCTCCCACAGGCCTCGACGCCTTCAGTCCTCATATCACAGGATCTTCTGAAGGATAGCGTTGGTCAGATCTAATGTCTCTTCTCTCACCAGTACTATATCGTAGGAATCCATGTACTTTTCTAAACATTCTTCCACCTATGCATATTTAAAAAAAAAAGATATTCAAGTTTAGAGCTATGCATATCCTATTCTGGGATGCGAGATGTGGCATCGTGGGCAGTGAATGGTGTTAATCTAAAGAAAAAAACACTGATCAGTTTGCCACGTAATTACAAGAACGTAACTTTCAATAATCAAGAGGAGTGATGCATCTTAGTTAGACCACAGTATGCTTGCTAAGCTGCTCACTTCTATTATATGGTAATAAATTGATTTACATCACTTCTTGGAAATAGAAACACGAAGCAGCAAAATGGAGAACAGTCAACAAACAGAAATGTGAAACAAACTTAATGTGCATATTAATCTTTGCATTTTCTTCCTGCAGATTCCACTGCATATTGAAATAATGCTTGATTGTATCAGCACAACTTTCACATTTGCCATATCAAATTTAGAACAAGCCACCCAAACAGCATTGGCCAGTAGGAGGCCAAAATAGTTACATGGCCAGAGGAAATGGCTGTGTTACAGTCACTGACTATTGCTACTGATAGTCCAACTTGTACAATAGCACATTACATAAAATGGCAATAAAATCACGCCCAGCACTGCCACATCAGAATTACATTAGTAGAATACTGCAGAATAAACAGGAGGTCCAATCCAAGAAACACGAATGTTGGTAAATGCAGTGGCTCAGTGAGGTTCTGCTGGTTTACTCTGATAGTGAATGCTTCTATCTGCTTATTTGATGAAAACACAATGGGAAAATTCTACAGATTTCCACTGACTCTGGTTAGAATTTAAAAACTTAATGACTTGTCATAAAATTCCTTACTTTATCATTTAAGAATCCAATCTTGAGAATGCTTTCGACATTTTGAACGTCATCTGCCATACTCAAGTCACCCAATGAATCGCCTAGAAGAATGATGTTACAATTCTCCTTTAGTTGGTTGAAGTACTCCGAGCTCCTTAAGGCTCCATCGTGTTTATTGTAAACATGGATGAGTTCACCTTTAAAGCCTTTCAGAACACCCTGAAATAAAAAAGCTCAGCTGAATGACTTTGATTATCTCATTAAGCTAATAGCAAAGACTCCAGTTATCATGAGCTTGTAAGATGTAGGACGACTTATTTTGATCATAAAAAACTGCATGCCTTTCACCCTTTAAAACTATAACTGACTAAAAATGTGATTCAGCGGCTCAAAGTTAAACATCTTTCACAGGGGCTATATAAATGCAAGTTCTTTCTTTCTTGCATTGGGTTATTAACTTCCCAATATTGCAAAGAATTGTAGCACACAGAATTAAACATTAAGACGGCCAACTTACCTTCTCATCAAAGTCCATGAAGTTGGAGACTACTTTCACATTCGAGTGAAAGACACCAGCCTGAGTAACAATCTCCTCCAGTATATCACCAATACCAGCCGAGAATATGAATACTGGGATGTTGTGTTCGTTCAGCTTATCAAAGAACAGCTCATAACCATCTCTGGAATGGGACAGCACATTTCAAGTCACAAAGCTCAAACCAAATCTGATTCAACAATTTAAAAAAAAACATAGCTATCGTAATTAACCCTTGAAGGAAGGGCCAGTCACAGCATTTGCTTTTAATAGACACTTTTGCTTTATTTTACATTCATAATGATGCAGACTCTAGGACTATGGTACAACTCTGTACTTCCCCAAACAAGTGCTGGATCTCAGCCAAATCAACCATTTGGAATGGAGGAAGGGGGAGTCACCCAGTGCCATTTTTCATGCAGCTCCTATTAGCAGATTCAACATCAACACGAACAGAGATACGGGAATAAGTCAATCACATTCCCCTCAGTCAGCAATGGTATATAGCATGCAGAGTGGTATGATAGGCGGAGGAGTGAAGGTATCTTCGGGAGGGGGGCGGGGTGGTTGAGGGGAGAGAGAGAGAGAGGGAGGGGGAGGGAGGGAGGGAGGGAGGGAGGGAGTAGTATACTCCTATTGCAAATTTCAGCTTGGTAGCATGATTAGTACAAAATACCCCCAGTCAAAGCACAGGTTATCTTCAGAGTCAATTGAGCACTGTATACTTCAGAAGTCTATGGTTTCACACAATTTCTCCAAAACACAAGGGTTATGGTATTGCGATGTAGCTTCTCTTATTATTTATCATACAGACACTTTTTAACACCCTCTCACCTCACTATCTGGGCACAAGTTTCTTTATACCATTTTGCTGTAAAAGTTTGTGAACCTGGAATATCTAGAGGTCTAATTGTCACCACACAAAAAATCAAGCACTGAACCTAGACCTTTCTCAGGTTTCTCGCTGCATGTGAACTGTGCAACTCAATGCCGCAACAGTGACCTTCCAATCAAACCTGGCAGCTGCTACATTACAACCAACCTCAACTGAAGGTCACCACACAATTATGTAGAATTGAGACAAATTCTTCAGATTTCATATTTAAATAACTCTTAAAATAATATTCTGTGAGGTAACTAAACTATACTGGCAAGCATCGAAGATGATCTTATAAATGTGTGATTATACGTGAAGTGCTAATACTGTCATACCAAATGACACAGCTGAACTGTCCAAGGTGTTAGCTCTCTCTGCCCATTTTTATAGCTCAAGTCTCTAAAATACCTGTATGGAATATTTAAATAGAAATTGAGGGCGAAAACCGAGGAGGTACTGGCCATAATATTCCAATCCTCCATAGATACGGGGGGTGGTGCCAGAGGACTAGAGAATTGCAAAAAAGGGTGTAAAGATAAACCCAGGCCAGTCACTTTAACCTCGGTAGTGGGGAAGCTTTTAGAAACTGTAATCAGGGACAAAATTTACAGTCACTTGGATAGGTGTGGATTAATTAAGGAAAGCAAGCACAGATCTGTTAAAGGCAAATCGTGCTTAACTAATTTGATTGAGTTTTTTGATGAGGTAACAGAGAGGGTTGATGAGGGTAATGCAGTTGACGTAGTGTACATGGATTTCCAAAAGGCGTTCGGCAAAGTGCCACATAATAGGCATGCCAGCAAAGTTGAAGCCCATGGAATAAAAGGGACAGTGGCAGCATGGATACGAAATTGGCTAAGTGACAGGAAACAGAGAGTAGTGGTGAACGGTTGTTTTTCGGACTGGAGGAAGGTACACAGTGGTGTTCCCCAGGGTTCGGTACTAGGACCACTGCTTTTCTTGATATATATTAATGACTTGGGTGTACAGGGCACAATTTCAAAATTTGCAGATGACAAAACTTGGAAGTATAGTGAACAGTGAGGAGGAGAGTGATAGACTTCAGGAAGACAGACAGGCTGGTGAAATGGGTGGACACGTGGCAGATGAAATTTAATGCAGAAAAGTGCGAAGTGATACATTTTGGTAGAAAGAATGAGGAGAGGACATATAAACTAAATGGTACAATCCTAAAGGGAGTGCACGAACAGAGAGACCTGGGGGTATGTGTGCACAAATCGTTGAAGGTGGCAGGGCAGGTTGAGAAAGCAGTTAAAAAGGCTTACGAGATCCTGGGCTTCATAAGTAGAGGTATAGAGTACAAAAGCGTGGAAATTATGATGAACCTGTATAAAACACTAGTTCGGCCCCAACTGGAGTATTGTGTCCAATTCTGGGCACCACACTTTAGGAAAGATGTGAAGGCCTTAGAGAAGGTGCAGAAAAGATTTACGAGAATGATTCCAAAATGAGGGACTTCAATTACGTTGATAGACTGCAGAAGCTGGGGTTGTTCTCCTTGGAGCAGAGAATACTGAGAGGAGATTTGATAGAGGTGTTCAATATCATGAGTGGTCTGGACAGAGTAGACAGAGAGAAACTGTTCCATTGGCAGAAGGGTCAAGAACCAGAGGACACAGATTTAAGGTGATTGGCAAAAGAACCAAAGGCGACGTAAGAAAAAACTTTTTTATGCAGCGAGTGGTTAAGAATGCACTTCCTGAAAGGGTGGTGGAGGCAGACCCAATCTTATCTTTGGAAAGTGAGTTGGATAAGTATCTGAAGGAAAAAATTTTGCAGGGCTGCGGGGGGAGTGGGACTAGGACTAGCTGAGAGTCAGCACCGGCTAGACGGGCTGAATCGTTACAGCACAGAAGGCGGCCATTCTATGATTCTAACAGTCTAACACTGCAGAACATACTGCTGGACGATCATATAACCACAGAGTGGCAATCTATTTAAGATCCGTTTAAATACTTCTGTTACTGTACAATAAAACATTTATAAAATGCGATGCTGGAATGAATTGCTCGTGTTATTCTACATTTCTGTGCTAATCACGGACTGCACCCTCCACCTCATCCGAAGCCCTTGCAGTACCTCAGCATCACGTCCGATTCCCTCACCACGGCCGCAAGTTTCCCTTTCTCAATACCTTGTTCAATCAGTAAATTGTGGGCTTTTGTCCACCTGTACAAGAGGAGTTTTTATTTAGAAAGCTAGTGCTACATACAATACCGGAAGCACACAAAAAATACAGAGAACTTAAGGAAGGAATTCCTTTTATCTCACTGTAGAGATACGTTGTCAATCAAAAACTGAATTGTAAATCATGAAACACAACCATTTCAGCTGGCTAGTCTCAAAGAGCATTACTTAAAAAAAAAAGTCAGTTAAAATTGACTGCACCCTTCATTCTATACATTAAAGAACAGATCAAGGAACTGATATTGTCTTTGATTTGGAGTATAATACACACTATACAGCTTGTAAACCCAATCACTTGAACATACCTACAAACACTGGTTTTCAATCAAGATGTTAAATAGAGGTTCTCACAGTAGAGGGAAACAAGAAAATCGACACACGGAAGGGATTTCCTTCATTATTAGCACAGACTTGAAAAAAATGTCAGTTTTAAACAAAATACCATTTTCCCTTCAATAATGATTTAAATGTCATATCTATCTTTATTGCTGGACTTGTAACACAGTGAATACACACAGGCTCAAAGCCCCCCCCCCCCACAAAAGGCAGGAGGCTGGCACCGAGTGCAGGCTGGGACGGTGGGGGAATCCTTAGCAGTCATTCTCGGGTTGCTACCCTGTGCCCTTTGGGGACTGGCTCAGAGTGGCTCTGACAAGAGGTCCTTAAGCAGGCAAAACAGGTAAACAGGATGTCTGTGGCAGCCCAGAGAGAAAAACAAAGCAGAGTTTACCTTCAAGTTAATAAAAATTAACTTTAAAAAAAAAAATGATTCAAAGAGATTGATTTTGTGTTAAAAGCAACATTGATCCCAACTGAGAGGTTAGCAACTATTTTTCAAATGGGGTTGCAGTGTGAAAAATGAAATTTGACGAAACATATCTCTCCAGTCCCACACCACGTGGCTACGTAGAGACATAGGTTGACTCTTAATACTCTCTGATATGACCTAGCTGGCCACTCACTACCAGCGAAGGCTGCAAAGCTGATCGCCCACCGCCAATGTCCCCTTTAATGTGTTTTTTTTTTTTAGGGACTGCACGGCCCATTCAAAATACCGAGCATGCGCGGTATTTCCCATTTAAAAGCCGGTGAGCTGGCTGCGCGGGAGCTGCAGAGCGCAAGCACGGCTGCGCAGCTTAAAGGGAACGTTGCCCACTGCCGCCTTCTCATGAGAAGACCTACTCAAGGCAACTGTTATAAATGTGGCCTTGCCAACATCACCTAAAATCCCAAGAACAAATGACCAAAAATGCCACTTCTGGAAAGGACAGCAATATTGCTTTACTGTAATGAGAGAAACCAACAGTTTCTTGATCACACTTGGAGCCATCGTTTTGCAGGACAGATCATTAGGTTGTTTGATATTAGATGAAGATACAACTACTTTTTCAGATTCAAAATTTGTATGAAAGTACAAGTCAAGAACATACCATTCAACCATGAAAGGGTACTTTTCCTCAGAACTAATGGCAGGATCAACTTCAATCGGATAGTACGTATTCCTAATTTGGAGCAACTACAAGAAAGAAAAATGCAAATTAAAAATGAAAGCATGTCACGTGAAAGAAAATAAAATTTTTTGTTGTTGAAAAAAATACCTTTTTCCTACAGTCCTCTGTGATTAACTTGCAGTTGTCAATGATGTCTGTCAAAATTAAAAAAATGTTAAAGGGAATAAAATTATTAATGTTCAACTATATGTATCAAAACTCAATTGCATAATTTCAAATTTTATAATTCTAGTTCTTCTATTTGTTATAGCTGTATGGACTTAATGCTTATATAGCAATGTTCTGTTCTACACTGTACATGGTCAAGAAACTTAGTTATCATGATTGATCGCAGGCTACCAATGCTACGGTAACCCAACATATAAATTGCTGCACATCAGTAAGCAGGGTCATACAGACCAAGAAGGTCTGTGATGATCTGTGCTCAGTTCATTGTTCTTGGGCAGAGCAATGGTAGGACCACTGCAGTTGGCAAATGGTGGATGAAAAAAGGTCAGGCGACGGTTGATGAATCTGCCTAACAATGTCACCAGTGGTTGCAGAGAAACGACAGAGTCACAGGCTGCCACATTAATAAGTCAGGTTAAGTGACTGGGCAAGGGCGTGGTAGTTGGAATGTGGAGAAGTGTAAAGTTATATACTTTGGTAGGAAAAATAGAAAAGCAGAACATTTTTTAAATGGAGAGAGACTGGGCAATGTTAGTATTGAGGGACCTGGGTGCCCTTGTACACGAATCACAGAAAGTTAACATGCAGGTACAGCAAGTAATTAGGAAAGCAAATTGTATGCTAGCCTTTATTACAAAAGGATTAGAGTACAAGAGTAAAGAAGTCTTACTGCAATTATATAGGGCCTTGGTGAGACTACACCTGGACTACTGTGTACAGTTTTGGTCTCCGTACCAAAGGAAGGATATACTTGCCTTAGAGGGAGTGCAACGCAGGTTTACTAGACTGATTCCAGGGATGGGGGGATTGTCCTATGAGGGGAGATTGAGTCGACTAGGCCTATATTCCCTAGAGATTAGATGAATGAGAGGTGATCTCACTGAATCATATAAAATTCTTACAGGGCTTGACGGGGTAGATGCTGGGAGGATGTTTCCCCTGGCTGGGGAGTCTAGAACTAGAGGTCACAATCTCAGAATAAGGGGTTGGCCATTTAGAACTGAGATGAGGAGAAATTTCTTCATTCAAAGGGTTGTGAATCTTTGGGATTGTCTACCCCAGAGGGCTGTAGATGCTCAGTTGTTGAGTATATTCAAGACTGAGATTGATAGATTTTTGGATACTAAGGGAACCAAGGGATATGGGAATAGTGCGGGAAGGTGGAGTTGAGGTAGAAGATCAGCCATGATCTTACTGAATGGCGGAGCAGGCTCAAAGGGTCGAATGGCCTACTCCTGCTCCTATTTCTTATGTTCTTATTAATGGGAAAACCTTATTAAAAACGCAACCAGATAGACATCGCCACATGGAAAAACCCAGACACTGTTGACGTAGAACTTTTGAATAGAAGGATGAGTTGGACTCGATGGTAAAACCCGAGCGGTTCCAAAACATGTCTTGATACACATTAGCTTTTTGGGAGTCATCATCTGTTAAACTGGAGCCAGTGCATGGTTCTCTTGGTAGACTAGCACACTGGGTTAGCCAATCGCAGCTCAGCAACTCATTTGGATTTTTACACCACTATATTTATAATGGGACTTAAAAATCCCAATAAAACAAGGGTATCAGTAAACCCAATTTGAAAATGAACTAAAAGTATCTGACGACAAGAATGAACAATGCAGCTTAGTAAAAGCTCAGCATTGAGGTGCCAGGACAGAGCTTTGTGGGCACAAATCTCCTGCTTCCCAGCAACATGAAGGCACGAAATCATCCGACCACAGAATTTTGCCATTACATCAAAGTACCTACTGTGACAGGTTGGACATCTTTTCCCATTGTGCAAGAACTTGCTTAGTGTCATATCAAAGTCTGTGATTATCTGCCAAACATTAAGAGCATTTAAAAACACACAATTAGTATTGGAGACTACTGCACACTTACAATATTCACAGCATATGGCCATGAAGCATTAAAAAAATACCAGGATATTACTATTTACAGCAAGTTAATATCCATGCAAACACCTTTTCCAATTGGTCCATAGCTTCCGACAATATTACCAAGTACTGGATACTACATTGCACTAGATCAGGGTGTCCAAACTACGGCCTCTAGCTTTGTGACCTGACCCCAGGCTTTTGGCTACCCAGCATCCTGAACTCAGTTCTATTGGCATTTATATTTCTTATCCGCTTTAATCTGTGGGTCTGGAGGAATGGAAGGGGCTGTTCTTAGCACTGTTGTCTCACTGGTGAATAAACTATGAATCAGAGGACCAAGATCAGCAGCTTGTTATATATACAAATGAATGGTTAATTGATTAGTATTTTATATGTGACCCCCAGTGGCTCCATAACATGAACCTACATGGCCCTCAAAAACAAAAAGGAGGGAGCTGCCCACACTAGACACTTCAGTGCTGTAATTCTGCAAAAGTTTTCATGAAACAGAATGCAATACCACAAAGTTTCATAAATAAGATTACCAACACGCTACAGAATGTCACAGGTTTAGAAACAAATTGTAGTTTTGTAATCTGTGCTACAATCACCTATTTTACTTAAGATGTATTTATAACATTATAGCTATTAAACTTTGATATTTTATATATTGAATGTAAATATGACACTTAAAATGAAGTGGCACCTCACATACTGTCAGAGAATCTTACAGCACAGAAGGCAGCCATTCGGTCTATCGAGCCCGTGCCGGCGCTTTGAAAGAGCTATCCAATTAGTCCCACTTCCCCGCTCTCCCCATAGCCTTCAAATTTTCCTTTTCAGATGTATATCCAATTCCCTTTTGAAAGTTACTATTGAATCTGCTTCCACCACCCTTTCAGACAGTGTATTCCAGATCGTAACTCACTGCGTAAAAAAAAAAAAAAAAAATCTCATCTCCCCTCTGGTTCTTTTGCAAATTATCTTAAATCTGTGTCCTCTGGTTACCTACCCTTCTACCAGTGGAAACAATTTCTCCCCATCTACTCTACCGAAACCCCATATAATTTTGAACATCTCTATTAAATCTCCCCTTAACCTTCTCTGCTCCAAGGAGAACAATCCCAGCTTCTCTAGTCTCTCCACAGAACTAAAGTTTCGCATCCCTGGTACTATTCTAGCAAATCTCCTCTGCATCCTCCCCAAGGCCTTGACATCCTTCCTAAAATGTGGTGCCCAGAATTGGCCACAATACTCCAGATGAGGCCTAATCAGTGATTTATAAAGGTTTACCATAACTTCAACTATCCTAACATACACTGGGATCGTAATAGTGTAAAGGGCAAAGAAGGGGAAGAATTTCTGAAGTGTGTTCAGGAGAACTTTCTTGATCAGTACGTTTCCAGCCCGACGAGGGAGGAGACGTTGTTGGATCTGGTTCTGGGGAATGAGGTGGGTCAAGTGGAGCAAGTGTCAGTTGGTGAACATTTAGGGAACAGTGATGATAGTATCATAAGGTTTAGATTAGCAATGGGAAAGGACAGGGAGCAATCTAGAGTAAAAATGTTTAACTGGGGGAAGGCCAATTTCAGTGGGATGAGAACGGATCTGGCCCAGGTAAACTGAAATCAAAGATTGGCAGGCAAAACTGTAATGAAACAATGGGCTGCCTTTAAAGAGGAAATAATTCAGGTGCAGTTGAGGTACATTCCCACTAGGGGGAAAGGCAGGGCAACTAAAATCAGGGCTCCCTGGATGACAAAAGAGATAGAGAATATGAAGCAGAAAAAGAGCGTGTATGACAGATGTCAGGTTGCAAATACATCTGAGAATCAGGCTATATATAGAAAGGTCAGAGGAGAAGTGGAAAAGAAAATAAGAGGGGCAAAGAGAGGGTATGAGAATAGAATGGCAGCCAACATAAAAGGTAATCCAAAAGTCTTCTATAGGCATATAAATAGTAAAAAGGGTGGTAAGAGGAGTGGTGGGGCCGATTAGGGACCAAAAAGGAGACCTATGCATGGAGGCAGAGGGTATGGCTGAGGTACTAAACGAGCACTTTGCATCTGTCTTCACCAAGGAAGAGGATGCTGCCATAGACATAGTGAAGGAGGAGGTAGTGGAGACACTTGATAGGTTAAAAATTGATAAAGAAGAAGTATTAGAAAGGCTGGCTTTACTTAAAGTAGATAAATCACCAGGAGCGGATGGGATGCATCCTAGGAGGCTGAGGGAATTGAGGGAGGAGATTGCGGAGGTACTGGCCATAATATTCCAATCCTCCATAGATACGGGGGTGGTGCCAGAGGACTGGAGAATTGCAAATGTTACACCATTGTTCAAAAAAGGGTGTAAAGATAAACCCAGCAACTACAGGCCAGTCAGTTTAACCTCGGTAGTGGGGAAGCTTCTAGAAACAGTAATCAGGGACAAAATTTACAGTCACTTGGATAGGTGTGGATTAATTAAGGAAAGCCAGCACAGATTTGTTAAAGGAAAATCGTGTTTAACCAACTTGATTGAGTTTTTTGATGAGGTAAGAGAGGGTTGATGAGGGCAATGTGGTTGACATGGCGTTCGACAAAGTGCCACATAATAGGCATGCCAGCAAAGTTGAAGCCCATGGAATAAAAGGGACAGTGGCAGCATGGATACGAAATTGGCTAAGTGACAGGAAACAGAGAGTAGTGGTGAACGGTTGTTTTTCGGACTGGAGGAATGTACACAGTGGTGTTCCACAGGGGTCGGTTCTAGGACCACTGCTTTTCTTGATATATATTAAATGACTTGGACGTGGATGTACAGGGCACAATTTCAAAATCTGCAGATGACACAAAACTTGGAAGTATAGTGAACAGTGAGGAGGAGAGTGATAGACTTCAGGAAGACATAGACAGGCTGGTGAAATGGGCGGACACGTGGCAGATGAAATTTAACGCAGAAAAATGTAAAGTGATACATTTTGGTAGAAAGAACGGGGTGAGAACATATAAACTAAAGGGTACAATCCTAAAAGGGGTGCACGAACAGAGAGACCTGGGGGTATGTGTGCACAAATCGTTGAAGGTGGCAGGGCAGGTTGAGAAAGCAGTTAAAAAGGCTTACGGGATCCTGGGCTTCATAAATAGAGGTATAGAGTACAAAAGTGTGGAAATTATGATGAACCTGTATAAAACACTGGTTCGGCCCCAACTCGAGTACTATGTCCAATTCTGGGCACCACACTTTAGGAAGTATGTGAAGGCCTTAGAGAAGGTTTACGAGAATGATTCCAGGAATGAGGTGACATCAGTTACGTTGATAGACTGGAGAAGCTATGGTTGTTCGCCTTGGAGCAGAGAAGATTGAGAGGAGATTTGATAGAGGTGTTCAAAATCATGAGTGGTCTGGACAGGGTAGATAGAGAGAAACTGTTCCCATTGGCAGAAGGGTCGAGAACCAGAGGACACAGATTTAAGGTGATTGGCAAAAGAACCAAAAGCGACGCAAGGAAAAACATTTTTACGCAGCGAGTGGTTAAGATCTGGAATGCACTGCCTGAAAGGGTGGTGGAGGCAGACTCAATCACGGCTTTCAAAAGGGAGTTGGATAAGTATCTGAAGGAAAAAAAATTGCAGGACTACGGGGAAAGGGTGGGGGAGTGGGACTAGCTGAGAGTCGGCACGGGCTCAACGGGCCAAATGGCCTTCCCCCGTGCTGTAACCATTCTATGATTCAAACTTCCTTGCACCAAGTTACACCTCACATGCTGTCCTACACCAAGTTACACCTGAGTTACATGCTGTCCTGCATTAAGATTCATTCACTTATCCTCACCAACCTCCACAACAGAATTCAAAATCCTGGTCCTGCTGAAAATCCCTCCATGGGCTCGCTCCACCCGTCTCCACAACCTCCTCTAGCCTACATTCCAAGCTGTTCCCTCTGCCACTGGCCTCTTGTGCAAACCCCTCCCCTTCACTCCACCATTGGCTGCAGAACCGCAATCATCTCGGCCGCTCTCTCGAACTCCCCACTCTCTCTCCCACTCCCCCCCAACCCGCCCAACAATACCCTCTGTCTCACTACTTTTAAAAACCTGTCTTTTTGCCAATGTATCCTAATTCTCTTAACACCACTCAACACCCATTTCATATCTGTGAACACCTTGGGGCGTTTTCTACATTAAAGTGTCTACATAATTGCATGTTGTTTAATTATGTTACAAACACTTTTCCCACACTAGGGCACAATTTCCACATTATATCAGGATTAAATTTTTCAGATACATTTGCAGTACAGCAGGTTTTGATGTTTCAGAGCAAAACACTCGGTACATTTCATTTATAGAAAATCTACGTAATTCTATGTAATTGTTGGGGTTTCCATACATGAAAAGGTAGATAAGTGTGCAATGCTGTTACACATTTCTTTTAAATTGAGACCCCTAGTTGAAAAGCCAAGGCCAGTGATCCAGGACACCGCAGTCAAAGAGAGTGGGAGAGAGGACAAAGTCAAATCAAGTAGCGATCACAATACCAAGCTGAGGTTTTAAAAGCATACAGATTCCAAGAGAAAGGAAGGAAGGAGGCAGCTTACAGTTACATTAGTCAGTGATCATATTTTAAGTAATTAGTGTTTACCAATTTGCAGCCTATTCATAGGATTACATAGGATATACAGCACAGAAACAGGCCATTCGGCCCAACCAGTCCATTTCCATGCAGTAACTTCTATCTATCACGTACAGATAATACACTCGAGACAGAGTCCAAGAGGCAACTGGGTCAAAAGGCAGGAAAAAGGCTTGATCCACAGATGTACCAAAAGGTTTTTCAGTCAAAATCTACCACCAGGAAACCATCTGCACAAGCTCCTTCCCCTTTATGTAGGATGTGACTCTCACCTCTATGGCCCATGATAACACTATTCCAATGGCGCTATAATCTGAGGAATAACACTCATAAATCTAACAAACCTCCAGTTTTAAAAGCCAGATTGAACTTTGCAGCTTTGGTCCCAAACTCCCTCAATATTGCCCTTCATTAGACATATTGCCTACCTGAAGTTTAGAAGCGCCTCCTTTGATAAGACCACATATGATTTCTTCCACTCTTTCAGGGTCCTTAATGTGGACAGTTTTCTTCTGGAATTCTGGCATCTGTGGGGTGCAGGTGGAGGGGAATTTACAATGAGTACAGTGGGCACTCGACAGAACAAAGCTTACACAAAAATTACATAAAGCTTCATTCCTCGTACACAATAAATTTACACAAAACACTCATCATTAGATACTTCAGGTGTGTAATAAAAAAAAGGTTAAGGAGCAGTGAAGTGAGACAGCAGCAGTGTGGAGCTAACACTAGTTATTCAGGAACGCAACTTATGAAACAGATGTGACAATTTACTGCAGCAAATCCACTATGAACGCACAGAATTATGAAGACTGGTCACTGTGCAACAATTTGCAGTGTGATCAAAATAAAATCTATTCCAAGTCGTTAAACACCAGTCATATCTGACTTGGTTTAATAAATTCAGAAATTTGGCAAGCTAACTAATGAGATTTACTAGAATATTTTATTTGAAATTAATTACGCTGTACATCTAGACTAGCATTCACTGCCGTTGGTGATCACATTTGAAAGGGATTCCAATCCCCATTAATACAAGGAAACGGTTTTAGAAAGTCAAGATCTCAACCAACACACAACAAATTAAAATGAAGCAATATCATTCATCTCAAGCAAATCTTACCACTGGCAAACTACTGGAGGCAATAGCAGCTTGCATTGTATTCCTAAGCTAGGTTTAAAATGAAGATTTCTGGCAGAAAATTAAAGCTGATTATATAAGGCAAGGCTGGGAGTTAAGTTCAATTTCCTGCCACAAGACATTAACCTTCTAAATCTTCTCTCAAGTCACATTCTTAGAGGAAAATAATTCTAGGTCCACACCTAGGAGACAATTTGACGCACTGTTTTGACATTCGTCAGGTAGCTTATATTGGCTACATTAAAATTTCCCTATCACAGTGTGTTTGTACACCGTTCAAGACACCATCTGGTTTTGAGCTCAAGTGTGTTAACAGTTTTCTGTCACCAGATGCTCTGTTGAACTACAGGATGAACCGGGTATTTAGTACCAGCCTGCAGGGAGTGCCAGCTTGCTTCATTTAGTAGCACTCTTGCCCGAGTCAGATAATTGTGGATTCAACCCCCACTCAAGGACTTAAGCACAAAATCTAGGTTGACACTTCAGTGCAGTACTGAAGGAGTACTACATCGTCAGAGGTGCCATCTTTCGTCTGAGATGTTAAACCGAGGGCCCTCCTGCCTGTTCAAGTGGATGTTAAAGATCCCATGGTACTATTTGAAGAGCAGGGAGTTATCCCACTGTCCTTACCAACATCTTCAAAAAAAAACAATTAGCTCACTTATCTCACTGCTGGTTTGGAACATTGCAGTTTTCAGCAATATATCAATAGAACTTACACTTCTAAACAATTCAATGTATGTCAAGTGCTTTGAGATGTTGGGGAGAGGGGATAAGGCGCTACAAAAATGCAAATTGGCTTGCTAGTATTCCGGGTGGCACCGAGTTCACACGTAACACACAAGAGCGTAGGTAAAGATGATAAACCCCCTTACAATACTGGATAATAATGTTAAAATACAATAAAGTACCATACAAGTTTGAGCACTCCATCACCCACTTCCGACCTGAACGTTTGATACAGGTGTGCTGAAAAACATACTTGGCTAAACACCCACCGCTCATTTATTTTCTACTGATGGAAAGAGTTTCTATACTTTGTATATAACACATGAACTGGAAGTGATAACTACTGGAACACTGAGGCAGACGTGAGGGGGGGTCTAAGCTGGTAATAACACAATGACTACACCATGCTCTAAGCACAGACCAAATGCTTCTTTTGCATATCTGGTGAATATTGCTGCACAAAACAGAGAGCCAGTCAGGATCTATAACACACTCTGGCAAATCTAGATAGCACTTTGTGCATTATAAGGTGCCAGTCTACTTTCACCTGGATTAAGTTTTTTTAAATTGGATTACTGTGCATTGTAGTCTTCAATTTTATTGGACTCTAATGCACAATAACAAAACATCGAGACACTGAGCTAAAATTACATCTAAGTTTTTAAACACCTCAGTGACAGATTCAGGTCTATTCGCATAATTTGTTAAGAGATTGAGTTTTAAGTAATTTTCCAAGGTTTTCTTTTGTTTAAGCAACCCCTTTATCCTATCGCCACATAACACGGGGTTTCCATTTACTGTACACAGAGCCTCAGTCTGCATGCGATATTACAAAGCAATTCACTGGTGGTGGCCCAAGTCTAGCAAATCAAAATGAGCTATTGTAGGAAGTGCGACTAGTTGCTTTGGTGCTGACTGCTGATCTAGATTTCAGCTACTGCTTTTGCCATCTACTGTACAGGTCATACTACAAACCAACTTATGACCTGTGATACACACAGTACAAACAGAACAGCATTTAGTTAGTGGAGCTCCATCCAGTTATACATTAGACAGAGTTTCTACAAAACAAAGTAGGAAACAAAAACAGAAAAAGCCGGAAACACTGGTCAATCAAATCTGCGGAGGGAACAGGCAGCTAATGTTTCAGGGTCGCGCTCTTCAGAATAGAAAAGTAAGAGAAGGATCAGGAAAAAAAAGGGGTGGGGGGGGAAAGAGAGGAAAGAAACAAAACCACGTAACAGATCATCGCAGTCAAATAATAGAAGCATTAAATAAAAGAGGGTAAGAGCCAAATGACGTATGAACAGCTAAGGCAGTGGAATCCGAAGAGGAATGAGGTTGTGGGAGTGATGGAAAATATGGGGATCAGGTTCCAACTTAAAACAAACGGAGCAAGAAATGTACAGAGGATCCACCCGCTCCGAAAACGGAAAGGACGGGAACACGGAGTGCAGCCTTGCCCACTGGCACTGGGTTGTGATGAAGGGTCTCTCCCTTCACCCAAAACACCAACCGCCTTCCCCTGCCTCCAGACATGGACAGACCCACACCCGTGTCAAGCCCTGCTGTAATGGAACTGGAGGATATAGCTACAGTCTGAAGTCAGTGTTTAGACCACAGGCCTGCAGATAATGAGATATTGCCCACAAAGCCAAGATAGGAACACTACCTTCAACTTTATGTTGCATTTCTACCAGACAGTACAACAGTACCACTTCTCATTACAGGAAACTTTCGTTTATCCGGCATCGACGGGACCGGCGTGGTGCCGGTTTATCGAAAGTACCGGATAACAGAGTTATATCTACCGAGGCTATTTTTAACAAAGAGACTCCAAGCAGCACGGGAGAATCTACTCATGCTACTGCAATGTTTCGGACTTGCGACAGCGCCAGGAGGCCGAGTAGTGGCACTTTTGAAAAGTACCCCTACTGACTAAATCGGCGTTCGCGGACTCGGACTCGGGATCGGCAACATTGCCAGTTATTTGAGAGGATTTTTCGGAGCACTCGGCGTTCGCGGAGACTCGACTGCGACTCGGCAACATTGCCGGTTATTTGAGAGGAGTTTTCGGAGGATGATTTTTGCCGGTTAAGCGAGAATTCCGGATATTTGGGTGCCGGATAAACGAAAGTTTCCTGTATTTTGAAAAGCGTAGGTTTGTGGGAAAGTTTATAACATACTTGTTGCAAACATTCTAAAAGTATTTCTGGGTAATGGTTTTAATTCTAGTAATTCCCACAGTAACACTACACTCCAGCAGTGCCGGGTTGTGACTGCCACAATTTATAAACTCCTGTTTCTGTCTGTTAGTGTTTTTAAAGCAACTTTCATACATCTAACAGACACTGTAGAAACAGTGTTCGCCTCAGCCCGCCAGTGTGACAGCAGGCTTTAGAACTGGGCCTCAGATTTTCCTAAAAGTGGTCAAAGCATAGCTACTTTTCTAGAGAAATGTGTCATTTAAAAAAACCATCCAATTATCTGTTTGCAATGAAACGAGTTAACCAACAGCTTTAACGATCTCTGCATATAAATAAAGCACTCAAGAGACCAAATCTGACTGCCTGCGTTTTTTTGTAAGTTATTCAAGCTCAAATTTCCAGAAAGCATACCTCTAACATCTGCAAACTCTGTTTATCCACCATCTGCTCAGTTTACAGTGCTCTGGGAGAAGCCAAGGGCAGTAAGCTGATCTATGTCCAGCACAGTGATCTTTCGCGATCTCTACAGCATTCAGCTGCTCTGGTAATTATGGACGTTTGTCTAAACAGGACCCGATAGAAGAATGCACTGGCAAAAAGATTATGTAGACAACTGTTTGTAGAAAATTGACTTTGCGCCATTTTCACACACATTTACTACAAAAAGCTAGTTAACAATTACTGAAGTAATGCTGCAAGTAACCACAGGCTGTCCTGCGAGGTGAATATGGATTTTACTTCTGTTCAGTAGGTACCTGTGTGTGTCGTGAAGCCCGGTCTCTCATTAACCCTTGAGTCCATCCTGCAGTCACGACAGTGGTGCCCAGCAACATCCAGAGCCACAGTGCTTTCATGCAAAAGCTAGCGGAGAAATAACCAATTAAACTACTTTTATAAACCTAAGCCCAAATTGCAGAAATCTCTCGGAATTCTGCACGGTAGCACATATACCTGCAGATGGTTTGCAACACAAGATATGCACAGGTTTCTATCAGGCCGTCCTTGCTGCAATCTGCAGAAGTGATAGGAAAGATTTTGTTGATCATCAAAGCCCTTATGTAAGGGCACAGTTATAGGACACAGTCCAAAATAGCAGAGCCAATCGCTTTAATGCACTGCCATGATGCAACAAACAGAAGGCCTTGTGAACAAGCCAGTAAGGGTTTCTGTTTATCAGCTTGTACCTGAATAAAACTTGCAACCTTTTAGGGTGCACAAAGCTGACTCAAATGCGTTAAGCAAAATCCAAAACATTCTACATACACAAACAGAACACGTTTTAGTTGGATGTGGAAGGATTGCATAAACCGGAGGGATATAAACAGCACAAAGCAAAGCTACTGTGTTTAAAGCAATTGAAAACACCTTGTATCATGTACAATCAATGCAATATCACGAGTTGCAATTTACATAGAACTAAAAAAAGGGAAAGCTTGGTTTGTCTTTCCCTCAGTCAAGTTATCCTTTCAAGGATGAAATATTTCAAAAGGTTCCATCATTCAGCATTTCATTCCGTCTTGCTGACCCTAACAATTTTGCTCATTTTAAACTGGAATTATAAAAACTAAGTCAATGTTGCAAAGTAATTAATTAACTCTTATCATACAAGCCCAAACTTTTGTATCAGTGCTTGATATTGGGAACATAAATGTTTCAAAGTCCAGTTTAAAAATTCCAATTGCATGTTTTATTTCTAGCTTTAGTGTGATGATTTCTAAAATTCCCTCTTATTATGCTAGTTTTTTTTTTAGTTCCAATAAACTGGAATTCTCAAACAACAGCATAGTTAGTAATTTGATCCATGATATTAGTTATAATATCAACTGGAAAAAGCCAGCATTGCAGCTTTTACACATCAGGTGAAGATTAACAGCCTATATCTTGGTTAGCTATTCCTACAAAACAGCCAACTCCTCCGCAGTACTTCACTGTTCGAACTCTGGAAAACAACACATATATTGCAAAACCCATCAGATGCAAAGGATACTCAATGTCACAATAGGCATTACTTACAGAACACCACAAGTGTTGCAAAAGTCAAAAATGGAAACCCCATGAGTTACAACACACGTGTTCTTAAAAGCAACACCTATTGCTTCTTCCTTAAAAGTATTAATTATCTTTTAAAAATATATACAGCAATGAAATTGCAATATAAAACTGTTGCTTGTTTTAAAAAATAATTTGGCTAGAAGTTCCAGCTTATTTCACTGTAACCCCACTCCCACCACGATGAGGACATGCAGCACACCTAAATAGAACGTTTCATCCCTGGAGAATAGAGAGACGGAGGGAGAGGAGGGCAGCTCAAACTTGCATCTATAAAGCACCTTTCATGACCTCAGGACATCCCAAAATGCTTCACAGCCAATTTACACACAGCAAGGTCCCACAAACATCAATAAAGATAAATAACCAAATAATCTGTTTTTGTGGCGTTGGTTGAGAGATAAATATTGGCCCAGCACACCGGGGATAACTCCCCTGCTCTTCTTCTAGTGCCATGGGATCTTTTACCCGAAAGGGTAGACGGGGCCTCGGTTTAACATCTCACCCGAAAGACGGCACCTCTGACAGTGCCGCACTCCCTCAGTACTGCACTGGAGTGTCAGTTCAAGACTCTGGAGTGGGACTTGAACCCACAACTTTCTGACTCAGAGGCGAGAGTGCTACCCACTGAGCCACAGCTGAGACCCAATTATCCACAAATTGAAGTAACGAAGTAAGTGGAATTAAAATATACATGATATAATATTGAATGCAAGACACTGTAAAAACTAGATGCGCAGAGCCGCAGATATAGTGGCCCGTAATTTGCGGTCAGTGGCGAAGCAAAGCCGTTCACCGCTGGCCCCAAAGTAAGCTTCCCACAAAGATCTTGATCTCTAGCGAGAAGTTTGCCTTTTCGGACGTGCAATTGAAATCAGTACAAGTTAATGAGGATTCCCTAACGTGAGCTGCTGTGACGTCAACAAACTGTTTAAGCAGCCAATCACAATGGAGAATTCTCAAAGAACCAGGAAGTGAGTAAGCGCCTTTGATTCTAACTTTTTAAAAATGTTAGAGAGCAAAACAAAGATTGGGACTTTCACATGGGGAAAAGGTAAACCTGAAATAAAAATGAACATACTTAAAAACAATTTTTTTTTTTTAAAGTTTCTTAAAATTTTTAATTTTTATTAAAATTGATAAATTTGACACTCCACAAAATTAAAATGAGTTTTTCGGGGCCATAACGTTTGTTAGCAGTCAATATGCTGTTAAAACCCCAGTTACACCTAATCCAAAAGGATCTACCTTTCAAAAGGGGTATTGAACAGTGATATTACCATGGAAGAGCCAAAGTTTTGGTCAGTTTCTCTGATTTCTGGCTGTGGGGTGGGGCGGGCGCCACAGTGCAGCCAGTGTCAGAGCAGTGAATGACTGACCTCAACCTCAGGATTTCCGCGTTACGATGCGCTGCGTTACACGCTGAAGTTGCGGTTATTACCCACTGCAAATTCCAGGCCAGTAAAGGGACCATACTGTCAGCAACGTGCGACTGAATGATCCAGAATTAAAAGATGATCATTACTGGCGAGGCAGATTCGAAGACTTGACGCTGATGTGAAGCCAAACATTTGTACTGCACAACAAGCAGGACATGGGGAGTGCTGACCATAATGACTAACCGACCATGCATGCAAGGGGACTAGTAAAAGAAAATTTTAGCACCGATATCAGGAAATCCTCCTTTACCCAGAGTGATAAATGTGTGAATTAAACTTTCAGACCGAACAGGCGAGATAAAAAAACCTGGAATTGTTTAAGAAATCGACTGGATGCTACCATGGGAGAAACTTCAGGATCTTCCTGGATAGATTAACTCAGATGGGCCGAATGGCTTTACTCATTTGTAATAATCTTGTGATGAAAGTGTCTAATAACGTTCCTGCAAAGTGCCTTGGGATGTTTTACGATGTTAAAGGGGCTCTATAAATATAAGTTGTTGTTGATGCATTTTTTTGGTTCCTCAATGCATGATCTTGGATGGTTTTGATGCGGAGATGCCGGTGTTGGACTGGGGTGGACAAAAATGAGAAATTGCACAACACCAGGTTATAGTCCAACAGATTTATTTAAAATTACAAGCTTTCGGAACTATCCTGCCCCTTCTTCAGTGTAACTTTACCTGAAGAAGGGGCAGGATAGCTCCGAAAGCTTGTAATTTTAAATAAATCTGTTGGACTATAACCTGGTGTTGTGCGACTTCTCATTTTTGGATGGTTTATCACGCCCCTGTTATAACCAAGTAAAAACGCAGATCGAGAAAGTCATGCACCATTCCAAATTGGACACGTATCACCGCTCCTTTTTTTGTCGCTGGGTCAAAATCCCGGAACTCCCTACCTAACAGCATTGTGGGAGTACCTTCACCACATGGATTGTTCAAGGTGGCGGCTCACCACCACCATTCCAAGGGGCAACTAGCGACGCCCACATCCCGACAATTAACTTTTTTTTTTAAGTTACTTCCTGTAGAGCTATTGCAAACTTACTGAAGTTGTTTTCAGAAGTGACTAGTAAAGTAACCTTTCAAAATTATTGCACACCAACATTTATTTCACATTTCCATTGCCACATGGCTTAAAGGATTAGTTTCAATGTTTGGATTACAGCATAACAGCTGCTTCCACTATTAACAGTCAATTTTCTGTCCTTTCACAAAGTTTGCATCATTTCTAATTTTTTTTCATTTAAACATGTAAATTTTCAGATGAGTAAAAACTGAAATTGACAAAAAATGAAATAGTTGAAATTATTACTGGTACCAAATGTTACATTGTAGTGGAAACATGGAACTAAACGTTTGAACCAGATATGGCACTGGAAGTGAGAAGGCACAAATGCTGCTCAGTAATTATGAAAGGCTATTTCTTGCATGAATACTTGCAATGGGTCAATCTCAAATACAAATTTAAACTAATATACACTAAAAAGATACAAAATATTTGAGATAATCTATTTTAATATGCATTTCCATGCTTAAGATACAGAAAAATGCTCGGCTTACTCTGTAAAATTATAATTCACATAGCCTGTTCCACAACATTGCGTTATCACAGGATACGGCTCACGTTAATGCCCGAGGGGTCTGGATACATGTCACAACAAGGCAAGTTTACTGCTCCCTGCGCTAGGATTGGTGGCACCCAAACTTAAAGTAGTCTGGAATGTCCTACAACCCCACCCCATTCAGTCTCATTTCAGAAACCAAGCGGAGCCTAAATATGTAGGTAAATATTGCAATGGTGTTTTTGTCAGATAACAAATACATGGCTTTGCAGTCAATTATTCAATTTATATTGAAATTATATTCTGGACCACACATCATTGCTCCAGAGTTGAATTCCTTGTATCAAGCAAAGACTGCATACATGCCAACCTGCCAGAACTCTGAAAAGCTGACCAGCCCACATAAAATGGACAAATCAAGAGGCAAAGTACAACTGGAAAAGAACCCTCAATAAAGACGTGACCAAGGCCAGTGCTTCCAAGGCAACGGAATTACTTAAATTCCTTTATTACATTGAATTTCAGGATTTGAAAAGAATTACTCAACTCAGATTGCTTTTCTGTGAAAATCGAAACCCAACAGCCTCACATATGACATACGAAAAGTAATTACAATGGGAGTGATATGGGACATCAACGACTCGTGACTTAAACTGCAGTTGCACCCAATAGTCAATCAGTTGTACTATAGGGGGGGAAAAAACTGAAGGACACAAAAGTGCATTTTTTGCATTGTAATGGGGAGGGGGAAGTGACCTCTGATGGTGTAATTTTTCGGGGGAGGTTTGGGGCTGTGCCCCCTCCCCAGGGAGTTTTAATTTTGGACCCTTTTTTGGTGCATTTTCTAGCGTTTTGAAGTGCACTGTGACTCTGCATTAAGGAGAAGGAGCTTGGCAACATTATTGAGAGGGAGACCCACAGAAAGCTCAGCAACACCAAGGAGTGTCACTGGAGCCAGTGCAATGTCCCCAATCTGGCTAGTTATGCTCCCGTACATGTGGAGACACAGGGACTGCTGAACTCATCCAGTGATTCGCTGCAATTCACCTCTTCTGAGCAGGCAGCATGTTTCAGTTTGGAAGAATGAGAGGTGATCTCATTGAAACACACAGGATTCTGAGGGGGGCTGACAAGGTAGATACTGAGAGATTGTTTCCCCTGGCTGGAGAGTCTAGAACTAGGGGGCATAATCTCAGGATAAGGGGTTGGCCATTTAAGACTGAGATGAGGAGGAATTTCTTCACTCAGAGGGTTGTGAATCTTTGGAATTCTCTACCCCAAAGGGCTGTGGATGCTGAGTCTTTGAGTATCTTCAAGGCTGAGATCGATAGATTTTTGGACTCTAGGGGAATCAAGGGATATGGACATTGGGCGGGAAAGTGGAGTTGAGGCCAAAGATCAGCCATGATCTTATTGAATGGCGAAGCAGGCTCGAAGGGCTGTATGACCTACTCCTGCTCCTAATTCTTATGTTTTTATGTTCAGTGTATGGGCAAATGTGAATCATGACTCTCGGAAATTTCAGTACCCCAGAAAACAGCTGGCTTTCCAGACTGTGCATGACCAGGGGCTGGAAATGCTGACTGTGAATGCAAAAAGTGGGTAGTATAGGTAGGCAACTATGTGAACAACTACTAGAATGCTTATTTTGAGCAGGGCAGGGATGGAAGGAGTGGTGGAGACGAAAGGGAAGGGAAACTATTTCTAAGCACAAGTTTTAAGCAGGATGCTTCAATGGCACAGTAATTACTGTAGTATCTATGAACGCACACACAGACCTTTAGAAAACTGAGATACCACTTTCACAAGAATATGAATTACCTGTCACCAGCTACGCCATGTTAATAATACATTGCCAATATGTCTCAGTATAAGCAGCTGTTTACATACTGACACGTGGTTTAAAGGATCCCTTTGGGAAAAGTGTTAGTGGATTTTCACTGCGTCAGGACGATGCATTTCCTGCGTCAGTTCAACCCGAACTGCTGCTTTTATATTTGCCAGAGCAGTGCAATGCAGCACAGCAGATCTGGTAACCACTCACTCTAGCTCAAGTGTATATTTACCTCTCTCGCCACACAAAATATATTATTTGGTACAACACACTCACAAATTAAACCCACATGCCCACCAGGAACATCTAAGAGCATTTAGGTTGGGCCTATACTCATTGGAATTTAGAAGAATGAGAGGTGATCTTATTGAAACATATAAGATACTGAGGGGGCTCGACAAGGTAGATGCAGAGAGGATGTTTCCCCTCGTGGGGAAATCTAGAACGCGGGGGCATAGTTTCAGAATAAAGGGTCGCCCTTTTAGAACTGTGATGAGGAGGAATTTCTTCTTGCAGAGGGTCATAAATCTGTGGAATTCTCTGCCCCAGAAAGCCGTGGAGGCTGGGTCATTAAATACATTTAAGGTGGAGATAGACAGATTTTTACAAGATAAGGGAGTGAAGGGTTATGGGGAGCGGGCAAGGAAGTGGCTTTGAGCCCAAGATCAGATCAGTCATGATCTTATTGAATGGCGGAGCAGGCTCGAGGGGCCAAGTGGCCTATTCCTGCTCCTATTTCTTATGTTCTTATTCAAAAGCTATACCTGGCATATAAATTAAAAGGGGGAAAAGCTGCAAATGCTGGAAAACTGAAATAAAAAGAAAATGCGAGAAACACACAGTAGGTCAGTCAGCATCTGTAATGGGAAAAGGCAAGTTATGACATTCAAAGCAGTTCAGTTTTTAGCCTAAAGCCAGCCCTGCTCAAACCAACCATTCGAAAGCTTGATACTTCCAGAAAAATCATGTCCACTTTAAAAGAAAGCTCCGTATAGCAGTCAATGTTGAGGTTTATAGATAAGTGTGATCTTTGGTGGCGTTTGAGAATCAACTAAAATTTATAGTGGCAAATTAAGGTGCAAATAAAGATGAACTTCACCTGACTCCCAATTGCAAGTATAAAATTGGTAAGTTATACACTCAGAGTCAGTGCCTCAGTAACCTAGACCCACTTCTGATTCCCTGGTCAGTTGTCGGTTTCTTGTCTGGTGTACATTGTATAAGCGACAGTATACCTCTGGAATCAGGTAAGCAATTTGATTTTCAACTACACTGCAGAAAAAGCTGCAAGATCGCCTCGAGCAGGTAGTGCCACATTACTTGGATTTTGCTCCGGCCACATACTTGCTTCCGCCTTTAATGTAGTGAAACGTCCCAAAGCGCTTCACCAGAGCGTTATCAAACTATGACACCAATCCACATAAGGAAATATTAGGACAGAGGTAGGTTTTAAGGCACGTTTTAAAGGAGGAGGAGAGGTAGAGGCGGAGAGGTTTAGGGAGGGAATTCCAGTGGCTAGGCAGCTGAAGACACAGCCGCCAATGGTGGGTGGATTAAAATCGAGGATGCGCAAGAGGCCAGAATTGGAGGAATGCAGATATCGCGGAGGAGTGCACAGCTAGAGGAGATTAGAGATAGGGAGGGATTTGAAAACAAGGATGAGAATTTTAAAATCAAGGCGTTGCCAGACTGGTCAGCCAGGAGAGCATTGAAATAGTCAAATCTAGAGCGAGAAAGAAAGAAAAGAAAGAAAAGAAGGACTTGCTTTTATATAGTGCCTTTCATGACCACCGGATGTTCCAAAGCACTTTACAGCCAATGAAGTAACAAAGGCACGGATGAGGATTTCAGCAGATGAGCTGAGGCAGGCGCGGAGACAGGCGATGTTATGGAGGCGGAAGTAGGTGGTCTTGGTGATGGAGCGGAAGTTCATCTTTGGATCAGATACGACACCAATGTTGCCAGTGGTCTGGTTCAGCCTCAGTCAGTTGCCAGGGAGAAAGATGGAGTTGGTGGCTAGGGAACGAAGTTTGTGGCGGGGAACAAAGACAATAGCTTTGGTCTTCCCAATATTTAGTTCGAGGAAATCTCTGCTCATCCAGTACTGGATGTCAGACAACCAGTCTGCCAAATTAGAAACAGTGGAGGGGGGTCGAGACAGGTGGGGATGAGGTAGAGCTGGGTGTCGTCAGCGTACATGCGGAATCTGACGTCGTGTTTTCAGATGATGACACTGAAGGGCAGCATGTAGATGAGAAATAGAAGGGGACCAAGGATAGATCCTTGGGGTTCTCAAGAGGCAACAATGCAGGAGTGGGAAGGGCTGCCATTGCAGGTGATTCTCTGGCTACAACTAGACAGATAAGAATGGAACCAGGCGAACGCAGTCCCACACAGGTGGACGATGGCGGAGAGGCGTTAGAGGAGGGTGTGATCAACTATGTCAAAGGCTGCAGGGTTAACTTAGCACACAATCTGATTTTCAACCACATTGAAGCTGCAAGATCACAAAGTTGGTAGCACTCCACTACTTGGATTTTGCTCCAGCCCCATTTTATAATTGTCAATGGTGTGCACTTTATAGGCTTACTTTTGACTTTTTCTTGTTATAACGTATTAAAAGCACCACTCCTGGCGGAACATTTCAAATTAATCACCCGAACAGGGGAGATCCACATCTGCTGGCTTGACCTTTGTGGCCAAGCTCAATACAAGCGGTAGCTGGCAGTATAACTCTGGTCTGCCTGCTGAGCATCCCACTCAACAGGCACCAATCTGGCTCTCCAGGCTTTACTGTAAGGTTATTGCCAGCGAGTTCTCAGGTCTACAAATGGAACCAATCTTCGCCAATGCAGGTGATCAATAACCCGGGAGTCTCACTGGCTGCAAGTACCTCACCTGCCTCATGTCCACCCCGGCCTGACATGTGTCGGGAGACCAACTGCTCTGCGCTGCCGGGGGTGGGGGGCCTTTGTGAGCCAGGTCCCGGATCCTGTCCTCACCGTGACGGCGGCTGACGCCGGATGAGCCCCGGGGAGAGCATCAGTTCCTGCACCTTTGTGACTACGGCAGCGGGCGGAGGCCACACCCCGGACCCGGCCAAACCGGGCCCCCGACCCCCCCCCCAGACTAACCTTACCCCGGGCCCCGCTCACTCACCATCTCGATGATCTTGGTCTTGCGACCCGCTTTCTTCTTCATGGTGAAGATGTACTGCGCTAACACAGCCCCTCCGAACACCACACACACCCCGGCCCCGGCCACCACACCCAACTTCACCACCGCCACCCGGTCCATCGGTACCGGCCCCGCCCACCAGCCGAGCTCTACCGCGCGTGCGCAGCGGCTCCGACCTGAGTGTATGCTCGGCGCATGCGCTGCGGCTACGACCTGGGTGAATACTCAGCGCATGCGCATCGGCTCCGACCTGAGTGTCAGCTCGGCGCATGCGCCGCGGCTACGACCTGGGCGAATGCTCGGCGCAGGGCTCCGACTTGGAAGCACGCCCGGCGCATGCGCGGGGCCAGAGCTGTTTGTAAACGTGTCCCGCCTCGGGTATGATGCAAAATGTGGGCATGGGGCGCAGCAACAGTGCAGAGCCAGACCTCCTGCTGTGTGAGGCGTGTTAGATAAAGGCAAGCTGCAGTACATTTATGAGACTGCTGCTGTGTGAACTTTAACAGCAACAACTCAAAGGGTGAACTTTTTTCTCGGAAAAAATCTCTACCTGACAAACAGATGAGAAGTCGCACAACACCAGGTTATAGTCCAACAGATTTAATTAAAATTACAAGCTTTGGGAACTGTTGCCCCTTCGTCAGGTAAAGGTACAATGAGGGAATCTACAGTATTACACAGTATATAAACACAGAAAGCAATTTGTCTGCAGAGATAACAACAGAAAACGCTGGAAAAACTCAGCAGGCCAGGCAGCATCCGTGGAGAGAGAAAGAGAGTTAACGTTTCAGGTCGATGACCTTTCATCAGAACTGTGAAGAGCCGGAAATCAAATAGATTTAAGGCCAGAGTAAAGCTGGGAAAAGGGGGAGGGGATAAAAGAACAAAGGGGGAGATGAAGAGACATTAAGAGACATTAAGAGATATGCAAGGCTAGAGGTGGTGTAAATGTGACAGATTAAGGCTGAAAGAAGTGTGAAATCCACTGGCAGAATGAAGGACAGCTGCCAGCTTCTAGGAGGAAAAAAAAAGGTGGGGGGGGGCAAATAAAAGGGTGGAAAAAATAAAATATAAATGTGATTGGAGCTGAGGTTATGATCTAAAATTGTTGAACTCGATATTGAGTCCAGAGGGCTGTAGCGTGCCTAAACGAAAGATGAGGTGCTGTTCCTCGAGCTTACGCTGCGCTTCCGTGGAACAGTGTAATAGGCCGAGGACGGTGAGGTCAGAGTGGGAGTGAAGCGGTGAATTAAAGTGACAGGCCACCGGGAGCTCGGGGTCCCCCTTACAGACTGAACGGAGGTGTTCCGCAAAGCGGTCACCCAATCTGCGTTTGGTCTCCCCAATGTAGAGGAGACCACATCGTGAGCAGCGAATACAGTATACTAAATTGCAGGAAGTACAAGTAAATCGCTGTTTCACCTGGAAGGGGTGTTTGGGGCCCTGGACAGTGGGAAGAGGGGAGGTGTAAGGGCATGTGTAGCATCTCCTGCGCGTGCACGGGAAGGTGCCGGGCGAAGGGGAAGGGGTGCTGGGGGTGGTAGAGGAGTGGACTAGGGTGTCGCGGAGGGAGCGGTCCCTGCGGAATGCTGAAAGGGGAGGTGAGGGGAAGATGTGTTTGGTGGTGGGATCACGCTGGAGGTGGCGGAAATGGCGGAGGATGATCCGTTGAATGTGGAGGCTGGTGGGGTGAAAGGTGAGGACAAGGGGAACCCTATCGTGGTTCCGGGAGGGAGGGGCAGGGGTGAGGGCAGAAGTGCGGGAGATAGAACTGACACGGTCGAGGGCCGTGTCGACCACGGTAGAGGGGAATCCTCGGTTGAGGAAAAAGGAAGACATGTCGGAAGCACTGGTATGGAAGGTGGCATCATCAGAGCAGATGCGGCGGAGACGGAGAAACTGGGAGAATGGAATAGAGTCCTTACAGGAGGCGGGGTGGGAGGAAGTGTAGTCCAGGTAGCTGTGGGAGTCGGTGGGCTTGTAGTGAATGTTAGTCAATAACCTATCCCCAGAGATGGAGATGGAGAAGTCGAGGAAGGGAAGGGAAGAGTCGGAGATGGACCATGTGAAGGTGAGGGAAGGGTGGAAATTGGAAGCATAGTGAATGAAATGTTCTAGTTCAGGGCGAGAGCAGGAGACGGCACCGATACAGTCATCAATGTACCGGAAAATAGGTGAGGGAGGGGACCCGAGTAGGACTGGAACAAAGAGTGTTCCACATATCCCACAAAAAGGCAGGCATAGCTAGGACCCATGCGGGTACCCATAGCAACACCTTTAATTTGGAGGAAATGGGTAGAGTCAAAGGAGAAGTTGTTCAATGTGAGAACAAGTTCAGCCAGGCGGAGGAGGGTGGTGGTGGATGGGGACTGGTTGGGCCTCTGTTCAAGGAAGAAGCGGAGCGCCCTCAGGCCATCCTGGTGGGGAATGGAGGTGTAGAGGGATTGTACGTCCATAGTGAAGAGGAGACGGTTGGGGCCGGGAAACTGGAAACTGTTAAAATGGCGGAGGGCATCGGAAGAGTCGCGGATGTAGGTGGGAAGAGACTGGACAAGGGGAGAAAAAATAGAGTCGAGATAGGAAGAGATAAGTTCCGTGGGGCAAGAACAGGCTGAAACGATGGGTCTACCGGGGCAGTCCTGTTTGTGGATCTTGGGAAGGAGGTAGAAGCGGGCTGTGCGCGGTTGGGGAACTATGAGGTTGGCGGCCGTGGGGGGAAGATCTCCAGAGGAGATGAGGTCAGTGACGGTCTTGGACACGGTGGCTTGATGTTCAGTAGTGGGGTCATGGTCCAGGTGGAGGTAGGAGGAGGTGTCAGAGAGTTGGCGTTCAACTTCCGCTAGGTAGAGGTCGGTTCGCCAAACAACAACAGCGCCACCCTTGTCAGCAGGTTTAATGACAATGTCAGGGTTGGATCGGAGAGAATGGAGTGCTGCAAGTTCAGAGGGAGGTAGGTTGGAGTGAGTGAGGGGAGCAGAGAAATTGAGCTGGCCGATGTCACGGCGGCAGTTAGCAATGAAAAGATCTAGAGAGGGTAAGAGGCCAGATTGTCTGCAGAGATACAATCTCCTCATTGTACCTTTACCTGACGAAGGGGCAACAGCTCCGAAAGCTTGTAATTTTAAATAAATCTGTTGGACTATAACCTGGTGTTGTGCGACTTCTCATTTTTGTCCACCCCAGTCCAACACCGGCATCTCCGCATCATGACAAACAGATGTTAGATCAACTGGGTAGATTAATACAAATAACATTATTTTGCTTGCATTGTATAAAAAAATAAGTGGATGAAAGCTTGAAGAGGAAATCCAGATGTTGAAGGCAACAACAACAACTTGTATTTATATAGCACCTTTAACGTAGCAAAACATCCCAAGGTGCTGCACAGGAGCGTTATCATAGGAACAGGAGAAGGCCATTTAGCCCCTCGAGCCTGTTCTGCCATTCAATGAGATCATCGCTGATCTGCGACCTAACTCTATATACCCGCCTTTGCCCCATATCCCTTAATACCTTTGGTTAACAGAAATTTATCAATCTCAGATTTAAAATTAACAATTGATCTAGCATCAATTGCCATTTGCGGAAGAGAGTTCCAAACTTCTACCACCCTTTGTGTGTAGAAGTGTTTCCTAATTTCACTCCTGTAAGGTCTGGCTCTAATTTTTAGACTATGCCACCTAGTCCTAGACTCCCCAACCAGTGGAAACAGTTTCTCTCTACCCTATCTATCTTCCCCTTAATATCTTGAAAACTTCAATCAAGTCACTCCTTAACCTTCTAAATTCCAGGGAATACAACCCTAGTTTGTGTTATCTCTCCTTGTAATTTAACCCTTGGGGTCCAGGTATCATTCTGGTAAACCTATGCTGCACTCCCTCCAAGGCCAATATATCGTTCCTAAGGTGTGATGCCCAGAACTGCTCACAGTACTCCAGGTGTGGTCTAACCAGGGCTTTGTACAGCTGTAGCATAACTTCTGCTCCCTTGTATTCTAGTCCTCTAGATATAAAAAGCTAGTATTCCATTTTTATTATTCTCTGTACCTGTTCATGACATTTTAATGATCTATGTACCTGGACCCCCAAGTCTCTTTAGACTTCCACTGTTTCTAGCATTTCACCATTTAGAAAGTATTCTGTTCTATTATTTTTAGGTCCAAAGTGGATGACTTCACATTTGCCTACATTGAAATCCATTTGCCACAGTTTTGCCCGTTCACTTAATTTATTGATATCTCTTTGTAATTTTATGCTTCCATCTACAATGCAGCCTATATTTGTGTCATCAGCAAACTTGGATATGTGGCTTTCTATCCCATCATCTAAGTCGTTGATAAATACTGTGAGTAATTGAGGCCCCAACACAGATCCCTGTGGGACACCACTAGCCACATCCTGCCAATTAGAGTGCCTGCCCATTATGCCTACTCTCTGTCTCCAGCCACCCAGCCAATTTCCTAACCATGTCAATAGTTTGCCTTCAATTCCATGAGCTTCAACTTTAGCTAACAGTCTCTTTTGAGGAAATAACAACAGAAAACACTGGAAAAACTCAGCAGGCCAGGCAGCATCCGTGGAGAGAGAAACAGAGTTAACGTTTCAGGTCGAAGACCTTTCGTCAGAACTGGAAAAAAACAGGAAATGAAATAGAAAATGAGCAGGAAATGAGTCTCTTACGAGGGACTTTATTAAATGCCTTCTGGAAGTCCATATAAATAACATCCATAGACATTCCCCTGCCCACTACTTTAGTCACCTCTTCAAAAATTCAATCAGGTTCGTCAGGCATGACAATTAAAATTTGACACCAAGCCACATAAGGAGATATTAAGGCAGATAACCAAAAGCTTGGTCAAAGAGGTAGTTTTTAAGAAGCATCTTAAAGGAAGTGGAGAGTTTTAGAGAGGCAATTCCAAAGCTTAGGGACTTGGAAGCTGAAGGCATGGCCGCCAATTGTGGAGCAATTAAAATCGGGGGTGCTCACAAGGTCAGAGTCAGAGGAGCGCAGATATCTTGGAGGGTTGTAGGCCTGGAGGAGATTACAGAGATCAGGAGGGGTGAGGCCATGGAGGGATTTGAAAAGAAGGATGAGAATTTTAAAATGGAGGCACAAATATTTCTAAGGTGGAGTCGGGGCTACGCACCCCCCAACATTGTTACATTGATATATTCTGCTTAGTTTTAAACAATTTATGCTTCACATGCAATAGTTTTTTAACCTAAAAAAATTTAAAGTGACGTTAGAACTTTTAACAATCATTTCCCCAAAGGTTTTCTCAACAGTCACTCTCCCATGTGTTATACTGACTGGGACCCGGACATTGATGACTACATTAAACGCTTACAGTTCGGTTATAGGAAGTGGATAGCCTGCAAGATTAAATTTATACCCATCCTCTCCCCTATTTGGAGGTCAGCCTCAAAAGAAATGTAAGGATTGAGATTTAACAGATCCCAACCCCATTTAAACACATGGAATCTGCAATCTATAATTTTTAAGAGTGCCACGCATGAAAGAGATGCTTTATGTGTCTCAGGCATGTGCTCTGTGCCGACATGCGCGACAAACTACAATTCCCGTCAGTCTCTGCGGGCAGGCGCGCGCGCGCGCGGCAGTATTTCCGGTCCTGCGCAGTGCCAGAGCGTCGCTCGCGGCGGCGCTATGACAACGGTGGAGCGGGTGGCGGATGAGTGACCCGGAGCGGGGCAAGTAGGGGACACCGAGCCCGAGCGCAGGCTGCGGCCTGGAGACGAGCAGCGGTTGGTTTTCATTCGCCCACCGCCAGGCTGGGTCCGGCCTTGGGACTTGTACACCGCCGGGACCTGGACTCATAGAGAGACCCGGGACAGACCAGGAACACAGACCCCCTCCCCCCTCATAGACCCGGGACAGAGCCCCCTCCTCACAGACCCAGACCAGACACCCCCCCCCCCTCCCTCCCTCCCTCATAGACCCGGGACAGACCGGGAACACAGACCCGGGACAACCCCCCCCCCCCCCCCCCACAGACCTGGGACAGACCGGGAACAGAACCCCCCTCCCTCACAGACCCGGGACAGACCCCCCCAACCCTCACGGACCCCCCTCCCTCACAGACCCAGGACAGTCCCCCCCAACCCTCACAGACCCGGGACAGACCCCCCCCAACCCTCACAGACCCCCAAACCCTCACAGACCCCCCATCCCTCACAGACCCGGGACAGACCCCCCCCCCCCCTCCAATCCCTCTCAGACCCGGGACAGACTCCCTCCCCCCCCCCCATCCCTCTCAGACCGGGACAGACCCCCCCATCCCTCACAGACCCGGGACAGACCCCCCCCATCCCTCACAGACCCGGGACAGACCCCCCCATCCCCTCACAGACCCGGGACAGACCCCCCCCCCCCATCCCTCACAGACCCGGGACAGACCCCCCCATCCCTCACAGACCCGGGACAGACCCCCCCATCCCTCACAGACCCGGGACAGACCCCCCATCCCTCACAGACCCGGGACAGACCCCCCCCCCCCATCCCTCACAGACCCGGGACAGACCCCCCCCATCCCTCACAGACCCGGGACAGACCCCCCATCCCTCACAGACCCGGGACAGACCCCCCCCCCCCATCCCTCACAGACCCGGGACAGACCCCCCCCACCCCACCCCTCACAGACCCGGGACAGACCCCCCCCCACCCCACCCCTCACAGACCCGGGAAAGACCCCCCCCCCATCCCTCACAGACCCGGGACAGACCAGATCCCCCCCCCCCCCCCCCCCACCCGGGATAGACCCCACCATCCCTCCCCCACCCACAGACCTGGGAGAAAGAACCTTCTCCCTCAGACCCGGGACAGAGAACCTCCACCCACGGACCTGTGACAGAGAGCTGGAGTGGCCGCTGTTTGTTTGCAGTGTGCCAGTGGGTTTGCAGCGCCGGTTGAAGGTGAGTCTGGTGCTGAGCCGTGTTACTGAGTTCCTCTCACTCCTGTGGGTTTGTATTCTCCCGGAGTCGCGGAGCAGATTCAAATACCCCACCCCCCCCCCCCCTCCAAAAAAAAATAAAAAAAATAAACCAGGAATAACCTGAGCATCCAGCTGAATGAAGCGAGGCTGTGAGCTCGGTTCCTGTATCATTCACTCTCGGCTCATCCGCTGAGAAAGCTTTACACTTTAATTAACAAAGAATCCGAGCAGAAATCCTGCCTGTTGCATGTTCTGGGCTAGGCAGCTGCTAAGCCGATTTGTACTCCACAAATCCAGGGGCACATCTGACGCATTTATCCAAAGGGATAAGCACAGCTGATCATTCAGCCACTGTGTATTTGGTGTCACATTAAGCATCATTTACATTCATTCAGATACAGAGGGTTATCTCTCCACCCCCCCCCCCCCCCCCACCCCACCCAGTAATTTGCATGTATGTTTATCGAGGGAATTAACTATATTACAACCTGTAACTTATTGCAAACTTGTGTTAGAGTTTAAAACCCTTCAGATAGCTTTCGTTTCACTAAAACCCTAGGGGCAGCAAAATAAATAAGGAATTATTGCAGAAAGAAATCATCATCGTGCATACTCCACAAGAAAAGAAGGACTTGCATTTATATAGCGCCTTTCATGACCACCGGACGTCTCAAAGCGCTTTACAGTCAATGAAGTACTTTTGAAGTGGAGGAAAAAGATAACGGGCAGGAGTAGATCAAGCTGGTCCATCAGACGCGTCCTGGCATCGTGTATTTTGCAGACATCATCGTCCCCATTCTCCTGTCTTCCTCCCCCCCCAGCAGTCACGCAATCTTTGAGAGGCAAAGTAAGTAGGAAAAAATTTGGGACCAACTTAGGAAAAGACGCTGGGTATAATTCCTCTGCGATAAACTCCAGGAGATCATGGTAAAAGTGACACTTGCCACCACCTACCTTCTCTACGTACAGATGCTTGTTACTCGCAGGAACCTGTCCAGCTCCCTTTTTGAACGCTCACAGGGAATCCGCACTTGTTGGCAACTTATTCCGGAGATTGCCAACTCCCTGTGAAAAGGAGTACCCTGTGGCATCTAACCTATTGGGAGGGAGAAATTGGGCAGGTGTGCTGTATGTAATTAGTTGTAAGTTGCAGGGCTATTTCGGGATGTGCAGTGAAATCCATTGGCCTTTTTATAGAGTCACATTCTGAAGTCCCAGCAGTCTGTCAGTTATGTATGCTAAATCTAATAATGCTACTTTAGTGATCTGCTGCTCCATTTCTTTGGTGAATTTTTCCTCCCTTCCCTCTTCTGAAGGTGTTGACTGCTTGCTGGGGTCCATGTTTCCATACTTGCTTTCTGGTTCCATGCTAATGAGGCCAATATTCACATGTGAGCCATGACCGTGAATTGAGCATGTGATTTGTTGACCAAGTGTTGGTGTAAATCGAGGGCTGCTAAGGACAAGATAGGGAGTCTCCTACTGCCATCCCTCTGAAATCAGTTCTCTCGGCACAGATCTGTTTGGACCCGAGGTTCATTTGATGAACTCGGTGAGCTATTAGGGGAACTTGCTGCTAATTTTTTCTTTTAATCTTTTCCTGCCTGAGCATTTATCGCACCGCCCGGCTACTAGCTACATCTGAAGCTGCTGTTGTATTGGTTTAATGTTACGTTAGTGGCACTGTCTCCTGAGACTTCACAGCCTACAGCAACCCCAAAGCAAACTTTCTAGATTTCCTGAAGCCCGATTTAAACCAGCTCTTCCTGACATCATGCCTTGGTAACTCCAGCAAGTTTATTTTGGAGTTGCTGTAAGCTGTGAGAGATTTGGGAAACAGTGACACTGTTGTGACACAAAACCAATATAAGTCAAAATATGACTTACCTAAAGATTGTTGCAATAGGGAACAATTATTTTATATTGATCATAAAAAAAAAAAAATTCTCTTGAATTTAACTCTAGAAGGCTACATCGTAATCAGAGCCAGTCTCTTGGTTTGAGCTCCTAAATTGGAGATCACAGCAAGTAGAATATTTTACATTTTGTTCATGAAGTAGAAGATGAGAAAAGGAGAAATATAGAGTAAAGGAAGAGCCTGAGATTATTTGGAACTTCCCAAAGGCTTATGTTGCTTTACCATTATACTTCTTCACGTCTGGTTCTCGTGAGTAAAAGACTGTCTTCTGTTCTCTTGAAAGGTTGTCAGCAATGTGTTGGCGCCCAGTGTGGTTTATTTTATCTCACAGGCATTGTTTTATGATGGGTTTATGATGGTTTGTGTGGTGTAGCTTGTTGCAGTGCTGCTTTTGGCACGAGTGTAAAGTGCCACAAAGCTAATTCAAGCTGGCAATGTTGCACAATGTATTGAATCAGTTGAATGTAATTTATTCCAGCGTAAAACAATGGGATGTTTTCTTGTCCCTAACTCCTAGTCACCGACTCCATCCCTCTCCCTAGCATCTGTCTTTTGAGGCTGAACAAGACTGTTCACAACCTTCATATTTGACCCTGAAATGAGCTTTCGAACATATATCCGCGCCATAACTAAGACCACCTATTTCCACCTCCGTAACGTTGCCTGTCTCCACCCCTGCCTTGGCTCATCTGCTGCTGAAACCCTCATCCATGCCTTTGTTACCTCTAGACTTGACTATTCCAATGCACTCCTGGCCAGCCTCCCACGTTCTACCCTACGTAAACTTGAGGTCATCCAAAACTCGGCTGCCCGTGTCCTCACTTGCACCAAGTCCCGTTCACCCATCACCCCTGTGCTCGCTGACCTACATTGGCTCCCGGTTAAGCAACATCTCAATTTTAAAATTCTCATCCTTGTGTTCAAATCCCTCCATGGCCTCGCCCCTCCCTATCTCTGTAACCTCCTCCATAGCCCTGCAGGTTACAGCATCCCAAGTGCACATCCAAGTACTTTTTAAATGTGGTTAGGGTTCCTGCCTCTACCACCCTTTCAGGCAGTGAGTTCCAGACCCCCACAACCCTCTGGGTGAAGAAATTTCCCCTCAAATCCCCTCTAAACCTTCCACCAATTACTTTAAATCTGTGCCCCCTGGTTTTTGACTTGGCCCCTCATAATTTTATACACCTCAATAAGGTCTCCCCTCAGCCTCCTCTGTTCCAAGGAAAACAAACCCAGCCTATCCAGTCTTTCCTCATAGCTAAGATTCTCTACTCCTGGCAACATCCTTGTAAATCTCCTCTGTACCCTCTCTAGTGCAATCACATCTTTCCTGTAATGTGGTGACCAGAACTGCATGCAGTACTCTAGCTGAGGCCGAACTAGTGTTTTATACAATTGAAGCATAACCCCCCTGCTCTTGTATTCGATGCCACGGCTAATAAAGGCAAGCATTCCATATGCCTTCTTAACCACCTTATCTACCTAACCTGCTACCTTCAGGGATCTGTGGACATGCACTTCAAGGTCCCTTTGTTCCTCTACACTACTCAGTGTCCTACCATTTAATGAGTATTCCCTTTCCTTGTTAGCCCTCCCCAAATGCATTACCTCACACTTCTCTGGATTGAATTCCATTTTCCACTGTTCTGCCCACCTGGTCACCTGTCCTAATTTCTCCTTATGTGGCTCAGTGTCAAATTTAGTTTTATAATATTCCTGTGAAGCGTCTTGGGACATTTTACTACGTTAAAGGTGGTATATAAATACAAGTTGTTGTTGTTCTCAAATTTGGCTGCCCTCAAAAGTTTGCCACCATCCTCCGCCTGCTTCACGACGACATGCAAGCCGTGATCCTGACCAACGGTTCCACCACAGACCCAATTCGCGTACGGACCGGGGTCAAGCAAGGCTGTGTCATCGCACCAACGCTCTTCTCGATCTTCCTTGCTGCAATGCTCCATCTCACCTTCAGTAAGCTCCCTGCTGGAGTGGAGCTAATTTACAGAACAAACGGGAAACTGTTCAACCTCCGTCGCCTCCAGTCCAGATCCAAGGTCGTCCCATCCTCTGTCGTCGAATTACAGTATGCAGACGACGCTTGCGTCTGCGCTCACTTGGAGGTCGAACTCCAAACCATCGTCAACACCTTCACCAAAGCGTACGAGAGCATGGGCCTTACACTAAACATCCGTAAGACACAGGTCCTCTACCAACTTGCCCCCGCCACACAGTACTACCCCCCGATTATCAAAATCCACGACAAGACTTTGGACAATGTGGACCACTTTCCATACCTCGGGAGCCTACTGTCAACAAGGGCAGACGTTGATGATGAAGTCCAACACCGCCTTCAGTGTGCCAGTGCAGCCTTCAGTCGCCTGAGGAAGAGAGTGTTTGAAGACCAGGACCTCAAACCCGGCACCAAGCTCATGGTCTACAGAGCAGTAGTAATACCCGCCCTCCTGTATGCCTCAGAGACATGGACCATGTACAGCAGGCACCTCAAAGCACTGGAGAGGTAGCACTGGAGAGGTACCACCAACGCTGCCTCTGCAAGATCCTGCAAATCCATTGGCAGGATAGGCGCACCAACGTCGGTGTTCTCGCTCAGGCCAACATCCCCAGCATCGAAGCTTGACCACGCTCGATCAACTCCGATGGACAGGTCACATCGTCCGCATGCCCGATACGAGACTCCCAAAACAAGCGCTCTGCTCGGAGCTCCGACACGGCAAGAGAGCCCCAGGCGGGCAGAGGAAACGCTTCAAGGACACCCTCAAAGCCTCCTGGAAAAAGTGCAGCATCCCCACCGACACCTGGGAATCCCTGGCCCAAGACCGCACAAAGTGGAGGAGAAGCATCCGGGAAGGCGCCGAACACCTCTAGTCTCTTTGCCGGGAGCAAGCGGAAGCCAAGCGCAAGGAGCACACGTCAACTCAAGCACCGTCTGCCCCACCTGTTTCAGAGACTGTAGGTCCCGCATTGGACTCATCAGTCACCTGAGAACTCATTTTTAATGTGGAAGCACGTCATCCTCAGTTCCGAGGGACTGCCTAAGAAGAAGTTGTTGTTGTCCTCATTAATTAGCTGTTGACATTGTGTAGTAGTTGGGTTTGTTCTGGGACTGCAGACTTTTTCACTCCGTAATGACCATTTCCAGCCAGTACAGCTGCTGGGACTCGATCACGTAATTTCCAGTATGTTTCATGTTGTCATTTTTTACTTTGTATTGGTGTTTACATTTGGGGCATAGAAATGACCGGTACCTAGATAAATATAGGGGAATATATAGAAAAAACGAATATCCTCCCAATGTGGGAAGATGAAAATCTTTCAGCAATTCGACCTGATGTGTTCACCCCTTTTTGCCCAATAATTGCCAAGCCTGTTGATAAATATTTGTCAGCTTGTACACTTATATCCTGTTAGAACTCAATTTCTCTCTCTCTCTCTCTCTCTCTCTCTCTCTCTCTCTCTCTCTCTCTCTCTCTCTCTCTTTCTTTCTCTTTCTCTTCCTCTTTCTCTTTTTCTCCCCCCCCCCCCCCCCCCCCCCACCCCCTTGACATACACATGCACCCCATTCCCTCCCTGCTTCCTGGTATGAAGCTAGATCTCGTCCAATGCTTAGTATTTGTTCCGAGTGCATGGTTTTCTCTCAATTTAGCACCTTAATGGTACAGCTGCATCAGCATCCGACCATTCTCTGTGCATGAGGTAACTCTGTGGCACAGTGTAGTGTCCCACGGTAATATCTGAGGTTTGTACTTGATTATAGATCCTGCACTTTTTTACTAGATTACATAGAATTTACAGCATAGAAATCGGCCAAACTGGTCCATGCCGGTGTTTCTGCTCCACAAGAGTCTCCTCCCATCCTAATTCACCTCACCCTGTCGGCATTCCCACTCTTTTTTTTCTCTCTCGTGTGCTTATCTAGCTTCCCCTTAAATGCATCAGGGAACGCATTGGCTGTGTCATCTGATATGGATCAAAAGCTGATCATTCCATTTGTAATTCTGAGTAGCACCATTACAGTCCAACTTCCTTTAGTATGTTTAAAGCAATGTCAAGCTACAGATGAGCAAGGGCTTGCCCATCAAACTCCAAAAGCTTTTCCTGTATCTTGATGAGCAGCGCAAGAGTTATTCTAGATACGGGAGCAGTACTCAAGTCTTGGATGGAATTAGGCTTTATAAAGAATTGGGAGTTGTTGAGAGAGGAGAAAATTGAAGAAAAATATTCAAAGAAACTTTGTGTGTGATATGTAAAGAATGTTGGACACAAAAGAAGAAACCAAACCTGGAGGCAGACGTAGCAGTGGCAGAGATTTGGACGTTCCTTGTGATGCCAAGAATGTCGTTCGATTAAGGGTGGTGTTGATCAAAGGCAAGAGATGGTAACGGTTGGTTAGACCTGTGAGCGATGTGAAGAACCGATGGGGAAAGAATTGCTCTGGTGATAGTGGAGCAAAATTATGAATCTGGTCATTGAAGAATTGAAAGAAACAAGGTTTGATTGCCCCAGTGATCCTGTGAAGACAGGAGAGGAGTGGGGATACAATTCTATACAGTAACCCATAACTTGATGCAGTGAATGCTTAGTTTGTGCATGTAGAATATGGAATTTATTGCACATAATGTACAGTTACATTGTGTTCAGAATTACTCTCCTGCATTAAGTGGGAGTTGAGGGATAATAACTCGCTAGCTGCCATGCTCACTGCTGCTCCCTCACAGCAGCTGCCACAGAACATTAAAAACATAAAATGGGAAATGAGGAAATGCTATTTTGTCATCAAGTCTGATCTCTTCATAGACCATGTGTAATATTCCATATTGTGGACTGTACCTAATTCACCAAGTCCCAAGGGAGGCAAGGCTCTCTGCAGGAGTCCTTCCCTGCACCATTGGGGATTTGGGGTGGGGAGTGTTGCACGGAGTAGTAGCATGCAATAAATTTTTAAGCATTTTTACGGATTGCCAGGTCGCATGCAACTTTTGGGGCAGGTAAGTCAGAGGGCCTTGTCGTGGGTCTGCTCCTGGGCCTGCCCAAGGCGACAATTTACAGGTCCCGGGGTGGGGTGGATGGGGTTGTTCTGGCTGCCTGCTCTCTTCCGCAGTATTCTCCATGCCCGGTTGGCCTTGGAGAGGGAGCATACGGTCTACCGGTATGCTTGAGGCCTTCAGGGTGTAGAGTGTCTTGTAGGCACTGTTAACAGTATTGTCATTTAGTTGTTACGGTCCTTTGGTTTAGTTGTTTATGTGAAGCATTAGTTTGATCATACCCCCTGTTTGTTCATGATTAGTGGGTCCCTGACTCTTGTCAGGTTACACTGGGGCAACTCAGTGACACCACTATTGATCCATTAAAACAGGTCCAAGGGAGGCAACGAGAAGATAAAGCCCTGTGAAATTTCTCCCAGATTTCTGACATTGTTGAACAAAATTCCAGGATATTAACTCAGCCCTGCACCCTATACTATTAAACTCTGGGCCATTTGTATCCTGCAGACCATTCATGAATCGTCCCAGTAGCTTGATGTCTATACTGTGAACCTTTAATCTTGTTTTAAAAAGAGCTAATCAACACACGATCATTTTGGAAACTGTAATCATATAATTCTAGCCTCATTGGAAACGAGTTCAGATCTGTGTGTGTCCTTTTCAAAACTCAGAACCCCAAGCTCTGATATCTTTTACAAAAGCAAAATACTGCGGATGCTGGAAATCTGCCGGATTCGAACCCGGGTCCCTGGCGCTGTGAGGCGACAGTGCTAACCACTATGCCACCGTGTTGCCCTCTGGGACCCTTCATCAGAACTAGAAAAAGTTAGAGATGTAACAGATTTTTAAGCAAGTGTACAGGCAGGGAAAGGGAGGAGGGGAGGAAAGAACAAAAGGAAGGTCTGTGATCGGATGGAAGGCAGGAGAGATTAAAAGACAAAGCGATGGTGCAAGGCAAAAGGAGATGGTAATGGGACAAGTTAAGAAACAAAAGATGACTCTAGATGAGGTGTAAATGGCAATGGCAGAATCATCAGCTGCCATGTGAGAAAAAAAGAATAAAGGGGGAAAAAAAATAGGGGCAGAGTTTATGGTCTGAAATTGTTGAACTCGATGTTGAGTCCAGAAGGCTGTAAAGTGCCTAATTGAAAGATGAGGTGCTGATCCTCGAGCTTGCGTTGAGCTTCGTTGGAACAATGTAAGAGGCCGAAGACGGAGAGATCAGAGTGGGAGTGGAGCGGAGAATTAAAGTGACAGGCAACTGGAAGCTCGGGGTCACACTTACAGACTGAACGGAGATGTTCGCAAAGCGGTCGCCCAATCGGGGCTGAGTCGGGCGATGTTCAGGAGGTGGAGATAGGCGGTCTTTGTGATGGTGCGGATATATGGTCGGAAGCTCATTTCGGGGTCACATATGACACCAAGGTTGCGAACAGTCTGTTTCAGCCTCAGACAGATGCTAGGGAGAGGGATGGAGGCGGTGGCTAGGGATTGGAGTTTGTGGCGGGGACCGAAGATAATGGCTTCGGTCTTCCAATATTTAGTTGGAGGAAATTTCTGGATGTCGGACAAGCAGTCAGACAATTTAGAGACAGTGGTGAGGTAGAGAGAACTGATGGTGAGGTAGAGCTGGGTGTCGTCAGCGTACATGTGGAAACTGACACTGTTTTCGGATGATGTTGCCGAAGGGTAGCATATAGATGAGAAATAGGAGGGGGCCAAGGATAGATCCTTGGGGGACACCAGAGGTAACGGTGCAGGAGTGGGAAGAGAAGCCATTGCAGGTGATTCTCTGGCTATGATTAGATAGATAAGAATAGAACCAGGTGAGTGCAGTCCCACCCAGCTGGACGACGGTGGAGAGGCGTTGGAGGAGAATGCTGTGGTCAACCGTGTCAACGGCTGCAGACAGGTCGAGAAGGACAAGGAAGGGATAGTTTACCTTTGTCACAGTCACATTGGATGCCATTTGTGACTTTGATAAACGCCGTTTCGGTACTGTGGGAGGGGCGGAAACCTGATTGGAGGGATTCAACCATGGAATTATGGGAAAGATGGGCACGGATTTGGGAGTCACTAAAGTCTGCATCTCCATCACCCCTGTCCTTGGCCATCTCCCGTTTCCCTTCCCCCAAAGAATCAAATTTAAAATTCTTGCCTCCCTTTCAAATCCTTCCACAGCCTCACCCCTCCCTACTTCAGTACTTCCTCCAGGCCTATGCACACACCTTCCAATCCTCCAAAACCAGCTTACTTCTCAGTCTCCACTCACCTACTACCTGCTGTTCCTTCAGCGACTTGTCTTTGTCCTCATTAACTCACACTCTCAACATGTCTGCCTTGCCCCCTCACTCCCCCTCTGCCTTTTTAAGACTTTTTTCGCCTTGCTGTTGCATGCTGCTGACCCTTGACATTTCTCTGTCCCCCACAGCTTGGTGTTCACCAGCTATTCACTGCCCTGGTAAAAGATACAAAAATGACTGGCAGGCATAGACCAGCTGGTCCATCAAGCCTACCCCAACACTCATGATGGCTGGAGGATCAGGACGAGACACTTCCCCATCCCCCCTCGCAGCCATGTAATCTCCCCGGAGAGGCAGAAAAACCCAGGGCCAGCAAGGGAAAAAATACTCCAGAAAATTCCTCTCTGACCCCATCAGGTGATTGAAACCAGTCCAGGGCATCACAAGGACCATGTGTTGTCTGTAAAATCACTTGCCTGTTATATATTGTGCAATCTCTGCCCCAGTCAAGGGGGGAAAAAAAGCTAAAATATCTCTGTGCTATAGAAATGTGCTGTATTTATTACTGGGCAGTAATAGCTTTTTGGGGAGTTGGCTTTTGCAGAGGTTAACGAGCTGTCTTTACATTTCCGGATGTGGGTTTGAATCAAACCTGGATTCACGGGGTGGAAATCCCTTCTCCCTGTCAGCTGTATGGGTCCCAAATGAAGCAAGTTGGGGCTGTCTCTATCTGGCTGTTGGTAAATGTAAGCCCATAGCACAATACCGTGCACAAATAAGTAGAGATTGACACTGCGCGAACAGTCTCCCTCAGCCAGGCTGGTGTTCGTAGTGGTGGATTTAGGATGCGAGTGCACTTTTGGGACAGAATACAGGGTGTTTTACTCTGTCTGATCCGAGGGTGTCGAATACTGATGCTGGATGGCCAAATTGGGAGAGTGTTCCATTTCACAGCACTGACAGTCTTCACCGGAAGCACAACAATGTAAATTCAGTGATCTTCCTGTGACTGTTCTAAAGACTACATTCTGTGCCTCAATAGTCTGAGCATTTCACTAATTTGGTGGTTTCAGGTTGAAGGAAGATGTCTTTGTTTAAAGCCCGAGACTGGTGGTCCACACCTGTGGGAGAGCAGGAGGAATTCGACCAGGGATGCTTGGGTGTTGCTGATGTTGACAACAGTGGCAATGGTAAGAGTGTTTTGCATCCTCGGGTGAAATGAAGTTATTTAGTTTGGGTGCTTAAAGGAGGTGTACTCCTTAATTTGCCGTTTGCTAGTTGTAGAATTCATCATAGTGTAATTTAACCAAGTTCAAGCATTTATTTTACAAAAAGCCTTTAGGCTGAGCATGCCTCCAGCAATTCCCACTTCCCCCATTCCCATTTTGTTTGCGGGTGAGCGGGGCAAATTGTAGATGCTGTCTGTCTCCCCACTTATTTGCAGCCAGATCTCCTCTCCCAGGTAGTGTATGGGAAAGGTGTGCTGGGCTATGACACTCCTAGTGACCTGGAGAAAAGGTAGGTGAAGGAAGCACCTGACTGAACTAGATCACTTTTAGATTCTGAACCTTTCCAAAAAAAAAGAAACATTTGAAATGACCACTTAATTAAAGCCCTGGCAAGCAAATGATTAGAGGCAGCTGTACACAAAGATTGGGTTATTCCTGATATGTCAAACAGGATCTGGAACCCACTGTAGAATTTCACTTCTTCATTTGAGCCGACAGGATGCCCTGTGCTTTTATACACCCTCACCTCTTTGAATAAATTGGACCTTGTAGAGCCTGGATACAAAAATTCACAGCGACTTTTGCAAATTAATGTTGCTTGTGATTGTAGAATAACTTGGAGATGAGTATCGGGTTAACTGCTTTGAGTTTTTATGCTTCATGATCTATTCAAGTGAACAAAGTAATCAAATTTGATTCTTTTTTGCTCTGTTTTCAGACAAAATTATCGTTGGCAGTTATAAGGGAATTCTACGTATCTATTCCCCAAAACCTTCCAAACCTGGAGCAGCACTTCAACCAGAAGAGTTAATCCTAGAGCTTCAACTGCAGGATCCTATATTACAAGTAGAAGTTGGCAAATTTGTCTCGTAAGTAGATAAACTAAAGAGTGGAAAAATGCATTGCTGCACAAATTAAGTTCCTCACTCTTATAAGTCCCTTGGTTACCCACAATTTTTGGTATGCTTTTTGTGTCTTCTACTGTAAAGACAGGTACAAAATATTTGTTTAAAGTCTCTGCCATTTTCTTATTCCCTATTATAATTTCTCCTGTCTCAGCCTCTAAGGGACCAACGCTTACTTTTGCTACTCTCTTCCTTTTTACATACTTGTAGAAACTCTTACAATCTGTTTCTATATTTCTTGCAAGTTTACTCTCATTCTATTTTCTTCCTTTTTTGGTAATTCTTTGCTGGTTTCTAAAGCTCTCCCAATCCTCAGGCTTACTAGTATTATTCGCAAAATTATAAGCCTCTTCTTTTAATCTAATACTATCCTTAACTTCTTTAGTTAGCCACGGAAGGATCACTTTTCCCGTGGAGTTTTTATTTTTCAATGGAATGTATATTCGTTGAGAATTTTGGAATATTTCTTTAAATGTTTGCCACTGCTTATCTACCATCATACCTCTTAATCTAATTTCCCCAATCTACCTTAGCCAATTCACCCCTCATACCTATGTAATTGGCTTTATTTAAGTTTAAGACTCTCGTTTATAAGATAATTAAACTTAAGTATTTGACTCTCCAGCTCAACGTGAAATTAATCATATTATGATCACTCTTCCCCAGAGGATCCTTTACTATGCGATTACTAATTAACCCTGTGTCATTGCACAATACAAGATCTAAAATTGCATGCATTCCATGAACTCGTCCTCCAGACTACCTTTGCCAATTTGATTTGCCCAGTCTATCTGAAGATTAAAGTCCCCCACGATTATTGTATTACCTTTGTTACAGGCTCCTATTATTTATTGATTAATATTCTGTCCAACGGTATAGCTACTGTTTGGGGGCCTATAAACACACCCACCAGTGTTTTCTGCCCCTTGTTATTTCTTATCTCCACCCATACTGATTCTACTTCCTGATCTTCCGAGCCAAGATCCTTTCTCACTACTGTCCTTATGTCATCCTTTATTATCAAGGCTACCCTTCCTCCTTTTCCATTCTGCCTGTCTTTTCGAAATGTCAAGTACTTTGGAATATTTAATTCCCAACCTTGGTCACCTTGCAGCTCTGTAATGGCTATTAGATCAAAGCCATTTATCTTTGTGCCACTAATTCGTTTATCTTGTTACGAATGCTTCGTGCATTTAGATAAAGAGCCTTTAATTTTTACTTTTTACCATTAATCCCTGCTTTCACCTTATTCGCTGATGCTCTATTACTGTTAAACTCTCTGTCCCTCCCTGTCACACTCTGCTTATCTTTACTCAAACTGCTATACTGCTTATTGCCTTGACTTATTGCTTTAGATTTCTCAATTTCCCCTCACCTGACCCCCTCTTCCCCCCCCCCCTTTTTAGTTTAAAGTCCTATCTACAGTTTTAGTTATTCGATTTGCCAGGACACTGGTTCCAACCTGGTTTAAGTGGAGCCTGTCCCAACGGAACAGTTCCCTCTTTCCCCAGTACTGGTACCAGTGCCCATGAATCAAAGCCCCTTCCTCCCACACCACTCTATGAGCCACGCATTTAACTCTCTGATCTGCTTGTCCCTATGCCAATTTGTGCGTGGCTCAGGTAACAATCCAGAGATAATTACCTTTTGAGGTTCTTCATTTTAATTTGGACCTCAGCTCCTCAAACTCTTTCAGCAGAACCTCATTGCTAGTTCTATCTATGTCGTTGGTTCCTACGTGGACCATGACAACTGGATCCTCTCCCTCCCACTCCAAATTCTTCTTCAGCCACGTGGAGATATCCTTAACCCTGGCACTAGGTAGGCAACACAACCTTTGGAACCCCCGGTCACGGCTGCAGAGAACAGTATCTAACCCCCTGACTATACTGTCCCCTACCACAACCACATTCCTTGTGTAGTGTTTTTAAGGAGTGTTTCTCATCAGTCCTCTGGATACTTGTGCTATGAAGGGTATAACACCAGTAATGTCGGTGTAGCGTGTGGTTTCATTGTAAATATTCACTAACGCAGCAGGCCCCTAGCCATCACTTCTGCTTTGCGTATGCAAATTTTTTTATTGCTTTATCACTTGGGGCGTGAAACACCAGGGATGAGCCAGCATTAGTCGTGTTTACACATCTCCCTGATGCTTCATGTGGTGTCTCGTGCCTTTATTTAATACTAGTTAAGGACTTGAGAACCTTGCATCACAGCACCACCTGCTGGCCGGAGCCCATCAAACAGGCAACTGGTCAGTCACATGATCATTTCAATCCTAAATGCTTAACGAGGCAATTTCAAAGTTAAACGCTGACGTTAATCCATGAAGTTGGACAGGAAATGCATGCAGACATAAGACATGCATAAGTATTTATTTATCTTATGCACCTGTTGAAGATGTTATTGCACAGGTTTATTGTTAAAAAGCATTGTTTCAGATGTCAGAATTCTGTTTTGTGTTTTTTTCGGTGATGTTGGAAGAGATTCCCGGTGTCTGGAAAGTTGGGCCACTTCCTATTGACAATGTAAACATGACTTCCTTTAGATTTAGATTGTTCAGTAAGACTACAAACCCAATTTAGAGGACAATTATTCAGTTCAATAAACTAGCTCTGATTGTAAGATAACTGTACTTAAAACAATTTTGCTTTTCTAGCGAATATATATATCTATATATATATCTATATCTCTATCTCTATCTCAATTAAAAAAGTTATCCTGGGCATGTTATCGACCGCTTATCTAGATAGCGAGGCTAATAAAGGCAATCTCAAAGGCCTAGGAGAGTGATCTACGATATGAGACCCAAAAAGCCTAGAATAAAGAAAACAGGAACAGGAGGAAGCCATTCAGCCACTGGAGCCTGCTCCGCAATTCAATGAGATCGTGGCTGATCTGCACCTCAGCTGCTCGGGGGTAGGAAACACCGAAAAACATGAAAGGCAGTTGTGGATATTTTGTTTTGAGCCACCCTGCATAGATTTCTCTTGCCAGTTCCCTGTCGGTTGGAGTCTCCTCTGTCAGAGACCTCCCTGGTCTGCATGGCTCACATATTAACTGGCTAAACTTAGCGAGCCCTAAGTGGAATAGTCAGTAATGTTGCAAATAAATAATGATAGGTGTTACCATGATTACATCCATTCTGCAGTGGTGGGAACTTCTCCCAATGGGCAAATCCTCCTTCATTCTCTCCCATACTGAGTCCCACTACTGAAGTGGCAATCGAGATGGCTAGGGACACAACCCCTCTTATCCATTACTGGAATAGTAATCCAGCTCCCTCCACTCTGACCCCTGCTGCATCCACTCTGACCCCTGCTGCATCCACTCTGACCCCAGCAATCCAGCTCCCTCCACTCTGACCCCTGCTGCATCCACTCTGACCCCAGCAATCCAGCTCCCTCCACTCTGACCCCTTCGCTCTGACCCCAGCAATCCAGCTCCCTTCGCTCTGACCCCAGCAATCCAGCTCCCTTCGCTCTGACCCCAGCAATCCAGCTCCCTCCGCTCTGACCCCAGCAATCCAGCTCCCTCCGCTCTGACCCCAGCAATCCAGCTCCCTCCGCTCTGACCCCAGCAATCCAGCTCCCTCCGCTCTGACCCCAGCAATCCAGCTCCCTCCGCTCTGACCCCAGCAATCCAGCTCCCTCCGCTCTGACCCCAGCAATCCAGCTCCCTCCGCTCTGACCCCAGCAATCCAGCTCTCTCCACTCTGACCCCAGCAATCCAGCTCCCTCCACTCTGACCCCAGCAGTCCTGCTGCATTCAATCTGACCCCAGCAAGTCACATGCATTGCCCTTGACTGTGCACACTTGACATATGCACTGCCATTTCTGTATCTCAGGATAGTGGGTACCAAGGCCAGAGAGCTGTGAACCAGCAATGTATATTCAATCTGTGGGAGACTAGAACGTTGTTTGAACAGTTTAGATTTTTGTGTTGTCCTGTTAGGAGATGAGGCTTTGTGTAAACTTCATTTGGTGACGGACTCATAATAAAGTGAAATGCACAGTCAGCCTAACCTCGGTGGTGAGAAAATTATTGGAAAAAATTCTGAGGGACAGCATTAATTGTCATTTCGAAAGGCACTGATTAATCACGGACAGTCAGCATGGATTTGTTAAGGGAAGGTCGTGTCTGACTAACTTGATTGAATTTTTTGAATTGGTAACGAGGAAGGTCAATGGAGGTAGCGCGTTTGATGTAATCTACATGGATTTTAGCAAGGCTTTTGACAAGGTCCCACATGACAGACTGGTCAGAAAAGTAATAGCCCATGGGATCCAAGGAAAGTGGCAAGTTAGATCCAAAAATTGGCTCAGTGGCAGGAAGCAAAGGGTAATGGTCGATGGGTGTTTTTGTGACTGGAAGACTGTTTCCAGTGGGTTCCGCAGGGCTCAGTACTAGGTCCCTTGCTTTTTGTGGTATACATCAATGATTTAGACTTCAATATAGGGAGCATGATTAAGAAGTTTGCAGATGATACAAAAATTGCCATGTGGTTGATAGTGAGGAAGAAAGCTGTAGACTGCAGGAAGATCTCAATGGACTGGTCAGGTGGGTAGAAAAGTGGCAAATTGAATTCAGTCCAGAGAAGTGTGAGGTAATGCATTTGGGGAATGCTAACAAGGCAAGGGAATGCACAATAAATGGTAGGATACTGGGAAGTGTAGAGGAACAGAGAGACCTTGGACTGCATGTCCACAGGTCCCTGAAGGTAGCAGGACAGGTAGATAAGGTGGTTAAGAAAGCATACGGGATACTTTCCTTTATTAGCCGAGGCATAGAATATAAGAGCAGGGAGGTTATGCTTGGACTGTATAAAACATTAGTTAGGTCACAGCTAGAGTACTGCGTACAGTTCCAAATTAAAAAGCAGAACCTCAAAGGTAATAATCTCTGGATTGTTACCTGAGCCACGCACAAATTGGCACAGGGACAAACAGATTAGAGGTTTAAATGCGTGGCTCAAAGAGTGGGGTGGGAGGAAGGAGTTTCAGTTCATGGGGCACTGGCACCAGTACTGGGGAAAGAGGGAGCTGTTCCGTTGGGTCGGGCTCCACTTAAACCAGGCTGGGACCATTGTCTTGGCGAACCGAATAACTAGGGCAGTAGACAGGGCTTTAAACTAATGGAGGGGGGGTGGGAGGATTCAGCAAAGAGTAAATTTAAAAGCAGCGAGAGAAATGTCGAGGCTCAAGAGCAGAGTAGAGTTTTGGGTAAAAATAAGCAGAGTGGGTCAGGAAGGGACAGAGAGAGTTAAAGGTAATAAGGCAGCAGTGACTGAGGTGGCATCAGGGAAAAATAGAAATAAGTCAAAGCTAAAGGCGCTATATCTGCGCGAAGCATTCGCAACAAAATAGATGAATTAATAGCGCAGATAGAAATTAACAGGTTTGATCTAATAGCCATAACGGAGACGTGGTTGCAAAGTGGCCAAGGTTGGGAACTAAATATTCCAGGATACTTAACTTTTAGAAGAGATAGGCAAAATGGAAAAGGAGGAGTGGTAGGCCTGATAATAAAAGATGGGATAAAGACAGTAGAGAGAAAGGATCTTAGCTCCTAAAATCAAGAAATAGAATCAGTTTGGGTGGAGCTAAGAAACAGCAAGGGGCAGAAAACATTGGTGGGAGTTGTTATCGGTCCCCAAACAGTAGTTGTAATGTAGGGCAGAGTATAAATCAGGAAATTAGAGGTGCATGTAACTAGGGTAATACAGTAATCATGGGGACTTTAATCTACATATAGACTGGGCAAACTAAATTTACAGTAATAGTGTGGATGATGAATTCATGGAATATATACAAGATAGTTTTCTAGATCAGTATGTTGAGGAACCAACTAGGGAACAGGCTATTTTAGATCTAGTATTGTGCAATGAGAAAGGGTTAATTAATAACCTTGTAGTAAAGGGGCCTTGAGGGAAGAGTGAGCATAATATGATAGAATTTTATATTGAGTTTGAAAGTGATTTAGTTAAATCTGAAACTAGGGTCTTAAATCTAAACAAAGCAAACCATGCAGGTATGAGGGGCGAGTTGGCTAAGGTAGATTGGGAAACTACATTAAAAGGTATGACGGTAGACAAGCAATGGCTAGCATTTAAAGAATTAATACATAATTTACATCAAATATACATTCCTTTAAGGCACAAAATCCCCACAGAAAAGTGGTCCAACCCTGGCTAACAAGAGAAGTTAAAGATTGTATTAGATCAAAGGAAGAGGCTTATAATGTTGCCAAAAAGAGTAGTAAGCCTGAGGATTGGGAGGATTTTAGAATTCAGCAAAGGAGGATCAAGAAATTGATAAAGAAAGGGAAAACAGAATGAGAGTAAACTAGCGAGAGACATAAAAACAGATTGTAAAAGCTTCTGTAGGTATGTAAAAAGGAAAAGATTAGCAAAAGTAAATGTGGGTCCCTTGCAGGCTGAGACAGGAGAAATTATAATGGGGAATAAGGAAATGACAGAGAAATTAAATAAATACTTTGGGCTCGATTTTCCAAGCCCTGTGGAGGCGGGAGTGGTGGGAAAATTGCAGATTCGGGGGGCACGTACCCATCCGCCCCCAACCCGCCTCCATGCCAATGTCCCAGGAGGCGGGTACCCGACTTGTGCTGGGAGCCGCCTCCCCGAGGCGGGAAGGGGATTAGTGCCAATTAACTGCCTGTTAACAGGTAGTTAACAGGCAGTTTTTTGGCTAAACTATTTTTAGCCCTGAAGTGTGGGCTGTCCGACAGCTCCAAACCACGCCAAGTTAGCGAGGCGGACCGTCGGTCTGCAGGGCTTGGAGGGGTCGAGATGTCCGGTGTACAGGTGAGTGATGGGTGCATGAGTGCAGAGGTAAGTGTGTTTGATGTGTGTAAAGTGTTTTAATAAGTTTTACTTTCTCCTCCAGGCTTCCTCCCTTCAGTTCTCGGGAGTCCCTCAGCTCACCGGCAGAGAAAGCAGAATGGCCGCTGAACTGTCAAAAGCTGCAGCCTCTGCTTTCTGGTCTGGAGCACTCTCTAATTGAGTCTGAGTAGAAGGACTCAAGTTAGAAGACAGATTGTCAGTGTTTGACAGCTTCACAGAGCTGTCAAACGCTGATATTTCATCTGTCAAACGCTCTTCACAGATGAAATGTCAATCGCTGACGTCACCAGTATCCAGGTGTCCCTTAATTGGCCTGCTGAGCCCGCTGGGTGGGCTTAAGGTCAATCAAGGGAAAGTAGCGTGGGTTGGCCACAAATTGATGGAGGCGGGACTGCAACCCAAAAATTGGGAGTCCCGCCTCCATCACGTCCCCATTGACAAAATCGAGCCCTTTGTGTCTGACTTCACGGAAGATGATGCAAAAACTTCCCGGAAATAGTGGAGAACCAAGGGTCTAGCGAGAATGAGGAACTGAAATAAATTAGTTTAGTAAAAGAATAGTACTGGAGAAATTAATGGGACTGAAAGCCGATAAATCCCCAGGACCTGTGGGCCTACATACTAGGGTTTTGAAAGAGGTGGCTATAGAGATAGTGGATGCATTGGTTGTCATCTTCCAAAATTCCATAGATTCTAGAACAGTTCCCGCGGATTGGAAGGTAGCAAATGTAACCCCACTATTTAAGAAAGGAGGGAGAGAGAAAACGGGGAACTACAGACCAGTTAGCTTGACATCAGTAGCAGGGAAAATGCTAGAATCTATTATTAAGGACGTGGTAACAGGGCACTTAGAAAATAATAATAGGATTGGGCAGAGTCAACACGGATTTATGAAGGGGAAATTGTGTTTGACAAATCTGTTTTTTGACTTGCTTTTTGTGGTTGTAACTAGCAGAATAGATAAGGGGGAACCAGTGGATGTGGTGTATTTGGATTTTCAGAAGGCATTTGATAAGGTGCCACACGAGAGGCTATTAAACAAAATTAGGGCTCATGGGATTGAGGGTAATATACTAGCATGGATTGAGGATTGGTTAACAGACAGAAAACAGAGTAGGAACAAACTGGTCATTTTCGGGTTGGCAGGTTGTAACTAGTGGGGTACCGCAAGGATCAGTGCTTGGGCCTCAACTATTCACAGTCTACATCAATGATTTGGATGAGGGGACCAAATGTAATATATCTAAGTTTGTTGTTGATACAAAACTGGGTGGGAATGTCAGTTGTGAAGAGGATACAAGGAAGCTTCAAGGGGATATAGACAGGCTAAGTGAGTGGGCAAGAACATGTTAAATGGAATATAATGTGGAGAAATGTGAAGTTATCCAGTTTGGTAGGAAAAATAAAAAGGTAGGGTATTTTTTAAATGGTGAGAAATTGGGAAATGTGAGCGATTGGGAAATGTTGGTGTTCAGAGGGACCTGGGTGTCCTTGTACACGAATCACTGAAAGTTAACCTGCAGGTACAGCAAGCAATTAGGAAAGCAAATGGTATGTTGGCCTTTATTACAAGAGGATTTGATTATAAGAGTAAAAATGTCTTACTGCAATTATATAGGGCCCTGGTGAGACCATACCTGGAGTATTGTGTACAAGAGGGCTGTGGAGGCTCAGTCGTCGAGTATATTCAAGACAGAGATCGATAGATTTTTGAATATTAGGGGAATCAAGGGATATGGGGATAGTGCAGGAAAGTGGAGATGAGGTAGAAGATCAGCCAAATTAAAGCACATGGGATAATATACTGGCATGGATTGAAAAGTGGTTAACAGACAGGAAACAGAGAGTAGGAATAAATGGGTCTTTTTTGGGGTGGCAGGCGGTGACTAGTGGGGTACTGCAGGGAACAGTGCTTGGGCCCCAGCTATTCACTATATATCAATGATTTGGATGAGGGAACCAAATGTAATATTTCCAAGTTTGCTGACGGCATGAAACTAGGTGGGGTTGTGAGGAGGATGCAAAGAGGCTTCAAGGCGATTTAGACTTGTTGAGTGAGTGGGCAAATACATGGCAGATGCAGTATAACGTGGATAAATGTGAAGTTATCCACTTCGGTAGGAAAAGCAGAAAGGCAGAGTATTATTTAAATGGTGATAGATTGGAAAATGTTGATGTACAAAGGGACCTGGGTGTCCTTGTACACCAGTCACTGAAAGCAAACATGCAGGTGCAGCAAGCAGTTAGGAAGGCAAATGGTATGTTGGCCTTCATTGCAAGAGGATTTGAGTACAGGAGCAAGAATGTCTTACTACAGTTTTACAGGGCCTTGGTGAGACCACACCTGGAGTACTGTGTGCAGTTTTGGTCTCCTTACCTAAGAAAGGATGTACTTGCCATAGAGGGAGTGCAGCGAAGGTTCACCAGACTGATTCCTGGGATGGCAGGACTGTCGTAGGAGGAGAGATTGAGTCGACTAGGCCTCTATTCACTAGAGTTTAGAAGAATGAGCGGGGATCTCATTGAAACGTATAAAATTCTGACAGGGCTAGACAGACTGGATGCAGGGAGGATGTTTCCCCTGGCTGGAGGGGGCTCTAGAATGAGGGTATCACAGTCTCAGGATACGGGGTAGGACATTTAGGACTGAGATGAGGAGAAATTTCTTTACTCAGAGGGTGGTGAACCTGTGGAATTCTCTACCACAGAAGGCTGTGGAGGCCAAGTCACTGAATATATTTAAGAAGGAGATAGATAGATTTCTGGACACAAAAGGCATCAAGGTGTATGGGGAGAGAGCGGGAATATGGTATTGAGATAGAGGATCAGCCATGATCATATTGAATGGCGGAGCAGGCTCGAAGGGCCAAATAACCTACTCCTGCTCCTATTCTTATGTTCTTATGTAGTTCTGGTCACCACATTACAGGAAAGATGTGATTGCACTAGAGAGGGTACAGGGGAGAATCACAAGGATGTTGCCAGGACTGGAGAATTTTAGCTATGAGGAAAGGCTGGGTTTGTTTTCTTTGGAATAGAGGAGACTGAGGGGGGGCTTAATTGAGGTGTATATAATTATGAGGGGCCTAGATAGAGTGGGTAGTAAGGACCTATTCTCCTTAGCAGAGAGGTCAATAACCAGGGGGACTGTTGCGCCGAATTCGCTAGATGTTCGAAAGATCGAACAAATAGGTTCGCAATTTTTCCTTTTAGGGTTCAAATGTAAGTTTGGTCTGAACAAACACACAGGCAACAGATTTCGCGTACAAAGATTTATCTTTAATAAATGCTGAACAAACACCATTCGTTATTTAAAGTACAATTCCAAAATATAAGACTCTCAACTTATATTGATATCACCCGATTTGGTCCGAGGTGATCAAGCTCTGTCCAAACCTCTACGTAGGGTTTCTGTCCCTAGGTCCCTGCTGTCGAGTGTTGTTCCTAGGTTCTCGCTGCCTATCTGGGGTTTTCCCTCCTGGTTTATACTATTCTATAATCTGTCCCATCTCTTTGGTTACGCATTTGTTCCTTTTTTTTCCTTTTCGGCCTGCGCCCCTGATGATTGGTTTATCCTATTCTACAATCTGTCCCATCACCTTGATTTAGTTTACGTCTTACTTCATCCATTTTCTCCAATTGACCCATTGTTTGTTAACTGGCGTCTGTAGTGACCTCACCCGTGTCTGATGAGGTTACCTATGTGCCCTCTGTTTCAGAACATTCCACGGCTGATACTGAACCTCTGCATTATTTACCCACTATCTCTTACACATGGTGACTCCTTCATTTTATTTCAGTTTTCTTACTTCGACACTACTTCTTCCATTTTATTTCCACAGGGACATAGATTTAAAGTAATTGGTAGAAGGATTAGAGGGGAGTTGAGAACTATTTTTACCTAGAGGGTGGTGGGCGTTTGGAACTCACTGCCTGAAAGGGTGGTCGAGGCAGAAACCTTCATCACATTTAAAAAGCACTTGGATATGCACTTGAAGTGCCGTAACCTACAAGGCTACGGACCAAGAGCTGGAAAGTGGGTTTAGGCTGGATTTTCGGCCAGCACAGACGCGATGGGCCAAATGGCTTCCTACTGTGCTGTAAATTTATATGATTCTATGATTCACAGAGTGCTATGGAGGAGCAAATTTGCAGAGAAATTACAGAGAGGTGCAAAAACTATAGAGTAGTAAAAATGGGGGACTTCAACTTTCTTGATCAGTATGTTTCTGGCCCAACGAGGGAGGAGGCATGAGGCATTGCTGGATCTGGTTCTGGGGAATGAGGTAGGTCAAGTGTCAGTAGCCATGATGTGGAGATGCCGGTGTTGGACTGGGGTGGACAAATGTGAGAAGTCGCACAACACCAGGTTATAGTCCAACAGCTTTATTTGAAATCACAAGCTTTCAGAGCGCTGCTCCTTCATCAGGTGAAGTGAAGAGATACATATCGGCACAGCATATATAGTCAGAGAACACTGCCAGATGATTACAGTTAATCTTTCTAACTGCCCTGGCATCTGGCAGTGTTCTCTGACCATATATGTATCTCTTCACTTTACCTGATGAAGGAGCAGCGCTCCGAAAGCTTGTGATTTCAAATAAAGCTGTTGGACTATAACCTGGTGTTGTGCGACTTCTCACAAGTGTCAGTAGGTGAACCTTTAGGGAACAGTGATCCTAATATCATAAGGTTTAGATTAGCTATGGAAAAGGACAGGGAGCAATCTAGAGTTAAAATGTTTAACTGGGGGAAGGCCAATTTCAGTGGGATGAGAACGGATCTGGCCCGGGTAAACTGGAATCAAAGATTGGCAGGCAAAACTGTAGTGGAACAATGGGCTGCATTTAAAGAGGAAATAGTTCCGGTACAGTCGAGGTACATTCCCACGAGGGAGAAAGGTAGGGCAACTAAAATCAGAGCTCCCTGGATGACGAAACAGATAGAGAATATGATGAAGCAGAAAAAGAGTGCGTATGACAGATGTCAGGTTGCAAATACATCTGAGAATTAGGCTATATATAGAAAGGTCCGAGGAGAAGTGAAAAAGAAAATAAGAGGGGCAAAGAGAGGATATGAGAATAGAATGGCAGCCAACATAAAAGGTAATCCAAAAGCCAAATCGTGTTTAACCAACTTGATCGAGTTTTTTGATGAGGTAACAGAGAGGGTTGATGAGGGTAATGCAGTTGACGTAGTGTACATGGATTTCCAAAAGGTGTTCGACAAAGTGCCACATAATAGGCTTGCCAGCAAAATTGAAGCCCATGGAATAAAAGGGACAGTGGCAGCCTGGATACGAAATTGGCTAAGTGACAGGAAACAGAGAGTAATGGTGTCGGTTGTTTTTCGGACTGGAGGAAGGTATACAGTGGTGTTCCCCAGGGGTCGGTTCGAGGACCACTGCTTTTCTTGATATATATTAACGACTTGGACGTGGGTGTACAGGGCACAATTTCAAAATTTGCAGATGACAAAACTTGGAAGTATAGTGAACAGTGAGGAGGAGAGTGATAGACTTCAGGAAGACATAGACAGGCTGGTGAAATGGGTGGACACGTCGCAGATGAAATTTAACGCAGAAAAGTGTGAAGTGATGCATTTTGGTAGAAAGAATGAGGAGAGGACATATAAACTAAATGGTACAATCCTAAAGGGGGTGCACAGAACAGAGAGACCTGGGGGTATGTGTGCATAAATCGTTGAAGGTGGCAGGGCCGGTTGAGAAAGCAGTTAAAAAGGCTTACGGGATCCTGGGCTTCATAAATAGAGGTATAGAGTACAAAAGTGTGGAAATTATGATGAACCTGTATAAAACACTGGTTTGGCCCCAACTCGAGTACTGTGTCCAATTCTGGGCGCCACACTTTAGGAAGGATGTGAAGGCCTTAGAGAGCGTGCAGAAAAGTTTTACGAGAATGATTCCAGGGAATGAGGGACTTCAGCTACGTTGATAGACTGGAGAAGCTGTGGTTGTTCTCCTTGAAGCAGAGAAGATTGAGAGGAGATTTGAAAGAGGTGTTCAAAATCATGAGGGGTCTAGACAGGGTAGATAGAAAGAAATTGTTCCCATTGGCAGAAGGGTCACGAACCAGAGGACACAGATTTAAGGTGATTGGCAAAAGAACCAAAGGCGGCGCAAGAAAAAATATGTTTACACAGCGAGTGGTTAAGATCTGGAATGCACTGCCTGAAAGGGTGGTGGGGGCAGACTCAATTTTATCTTTCAAAAGGGAGTTGGATAAGTATCTGAAGGAAAAGAAATTGCAGGGCTACGGGGAAAGGGCGGGGGAGTGGGAGTAGCTGAGAGTTGGCACGGGCTCGACGGGCCGAATTGCTGCCTTCCGTGCTGTAACCATTCTATGATTCTATTGATGGTCATTGATCAGCAGAGGGAGCCATTTTACTGCAAGTGTGAACCACCAGAATAAGTTTACTATAGAAATACCCAGCTAGCTTTCCTTAATTCTTGCATTCACATCAAGTCTGTGTGTGGCAATTAAATTGGTCCAGTGTTTAAAATAAATTGTCACGCTTTTCCCATTGGCTGATATCAACAACGTATAGATCACCTAAGATCCCATGGAAAAGCAACTACTGGAAAGGCTGCAATTTCAATCGTTGATGCTGCCATGTTTAATTTTACCAAGCAGTTCTTGGTTCCACTTTTACCTCTGATCCAGCTCAATGTACAGCTGTATTAATTTTAAAAAAGATAGTGAGAATAAAATTGAAATAACCCATAAAACTAGCTACTGTATGTTTTGAAGTGGCTTGAGCAGTCTCTCAGACACGGCCCGTGTCTGAAATTTGGTCTTTCAGTACTGGCATGTTTCTCAGCGCTGAGTGATGAAACTCAACTAGATGGGTTCCCAGAATGCACTAGTGTCAATCTAGAATCTTCCACACCAGCCACGTCGGTTTTAAACGCTGTGTAAAGTGCTCATGGGCCTCTGACACCACAGATGGGCGTAACCAGCTGAACTTGTGACTATTTTGCCTAGAAGTGTCTTTTGCTTTAAATGATACGTTTTTGACGCAAACAACAGCAACTAGCATTCACGTAGCGACTTTAATATAGAAAATTGTCCCAAGGCGCTTCACAGAAGCATAAGCAGCCAAAAATGGAGGCCAAGCCAAAGAAGGAGACATTCGGATGGGTGACTAAAAGCTTGGTCACAGAGATGGGTCTTAAAGGAGGAGAAGAAGGTGGAGAGGCGGAGAGGTTTAGGGAGGGAATTCCAGATTGTGGGGCCTAGACTGAAGCAATGTTCCCCATAATTTTTTTTGGGCTGAGCGGCCCATTCAAAAGTGCGTGTTTTTTTTCAATTTAAAAGCCGGCTCACCAGCTGCGCGGGACCCATGGAGCGCTGCGCAGGTTAAAGGAAACATTGAACTGAAGGCATAAATGTTAATGGTGGGTAAAAGCGAGGGGATGCACAAGAGGTCAGAGTTGGAGGAATGGAGACTTTGGAGGAGGGGATTGTCTGATTGGGATAGGTCACAGAGATAGGGTGAATGCGAGGCCGTGTAAATGTCGGCTCTTCCAAAACTCTCTGCACTAAAACTTATCACATCCTGCTCCGCCTCGCTCACCCACCATCTCCGTGCTCGATGGCCTAATTGGCTCCTCGGGGGGCCCCCAGCACCTGCAATTTAAAATTCTCATCCTTATGGTCTTGCTGCATGGGGGCATGGACAGCTTCAATATCTGAGGAATTGCAAATGGAACTGAACACTGCAATCATCAGCAAACAGCTCCACCTCTGACCTTATGATGGAGGGAAGGTCATTGATGAAACAGCTGAAGATAGTTGGGCCTCAGATGCTGCATATGCAAAGCAGATAGGGAGTGATCAATGTTCCTTTACCAGCAGCTACTCTTTGGATTTAGCAGCTGTGGATGATGCTTTGTTTGGCAGACGTCTCCATGTTCCTCCTCCTCCTTCTGCTATACCAGTTGTGCGTGGAGGACATGAGGTAAAGACAGATTACATATGAGGTAGGGTCTTTATTTTACTGATGAGTATCCTCCGTGCATCATGTTGGCCTCTCGGGCCTATACAAGACGGGGAAGGGTGCAAATTATATCTCTCTTTCAGACTGGCCTTTGGGCAAAAATGAACTGATGCTGGTCCAAGGTTAGGTTAGCCCTTCTACACTGTGTAGGAGTGGGGAAATGATGATTGGAATCATACAACACAGAAAGAGGCCATTCGGCCCATCGTACCTGTGCCGGCTCTTTGAAAGAGCTCTTCAATTAGTCCCACTCCTCTGCTCTTTCCCCATAGCCCTGCAGATTTATCCCATTCCCATTTAAAAGTTACTATTGAATCTGCTTCCACCACTCTTTTAGGCAGTGCATTCCAGATTGTAACCAATCATGCACTGATATCACAGAACATCTTAAAAGGAAGTAAACTTCCCAGATAATGTGGCCAGCTGCTCTAAGAGTGCATGGGGAATAGACATCACAAAAATCAAGACGACCCTACAAAGTAGGTAACCTTTCATTGCCACCCTTTAGCTACAGGTTCCTATTCTTAAAGTGGTGATGGCGCTATTTGCCCTATCCTCGGATGGACTGTTTTTTACAGTTTAAAAGTTAATGATTTGGGGGACAGAATGGGGTTTGTGTCTTCTCCGTATCCTGATATTTGTCTACAGTCGATATATATCCTACTGATACATGATATTTTTTGCTGAATTGATATCATAAGGCCGAAGGATCAGTTTAAATTAGTTTGCTGCCAGCACATGCAAGACAGTGTTGAAATTTGTATTTTTATTTTCAGCTCTTTAAGATTGCTTTGTGACAAAGCAGCAACGTCTAAACAGGTTGTTTTGTGTTGGCTTGTTTTAAAAGTATTTACAACTGACTGCCAAATTCGCTATTCAAACACTTCTACATGTTGTGTAACACAGCTAAGAACAGATGGGTGTTCCCTGAAAGCCATGCAATATTCTTACTTATTGCATAATAAAAAGCGATAATATTAATAGTTCAGTCCCCATTAAAAAATATACCATTGAGAGGTTGTGAATTATAAAACACAATGACCATGGATTTGTAGAAGCATGTTTACTGTATTTGAGCTTAATGTGGTCGTGCAGACCTAGTCGGGATTTAACTTTTTTTTTAAAGTAACATTTCATAATTTAAAAGCAGTATATGAGCTGCTTTTTTGTAGCCTTGAGGTCTTTTGTAGTTAGGTGATTTCATTTGTTCTTGCAGAGGTACAGAACTACTTCACTTGGCTGTTTTGCATCCAAGAAAGCTGTCCGTCTATGCTGTCTCAGGTAGTGTATACCGTTTAAAATTTTTACCTTGCTTGTGTGAGTGCTTTTATCATTATTCTTCCAGTTATACATTGTTGTATTTCTTTTGAGTTTTCATGCATTTACACTGTTCTATTAATTTTGACTGTATTCGTTGTAGATCTGTTTATAAACCCATGAAAGTGGTAGGTTTAATTCAGAAGTTAGAATTTTGAAAAGGAACAGTAATATTGTCCCACAAAACAATATGCTGCCATGGTAAAGTCAGGCAAAAAATTGCATCTAACTTCTCAGGCTCTAGTTCTTTGGCTTAAACATACTCTGCTTCTGATCCACATTTAGACAGCATAGTAGTCCATTAACCAGAATATACAGATCAGGTCACGGTGTGGAGAAATTTTAAAAAATCACAATAAAGCACCAGAAAAATGACTTGGTATCTTGCTACGCCTAAAATATGAGGCTTGATTTTTACATCTGTTTTGAGGCAGCGTAATTGCAAGAAATTTGCATGTACAGTTCTTTAGCCCGGGGCGGAGCCGATATAATGAGCTGAGATGCGATCCGGCGCAGGGATTGATAGACGGGCATAAAAGAGCGAGAAAATTTGGGTGTAGCATAATTACGTGCGAAAACACTTCCGCCTGAGTTTCCTCAATCTTTTACGTCGGGCATTTGCCCTGTTTTTACGCATCTCTGGGCACAAATATACAAGAAATTACACCCCAGGATCTTGAGGTGTATAGAAAATAATTTGGTTTGGGTGAGATAATCATACCTTAAAACAAAAATCAACAAAATACCTTAATAGTTTCCCTTAATGATGTGTATTTAAAACACAATAACTCTTGAATTGTTGGATTACAAGATTGGGCTTGATGCTGGACCATTCTGACTGTAGGAACTAGTTTGGCATCTCGTGCTGGAAGGATTCCTTGCCAGGAACCATCTGACCAAGACCATCACATAAGAACATAAGAACATAAGAAATAGGAGCAGGAGTAGGCCAATCGGCCCCTCGAGCCTGCTCCGCCATTCAATAAGATCATGGCTGATCTGATCCTAACCGCCAATCTACTATCTATCACAGAACCATCTCCTGCATCTAACAGAATTGCACACACGAAATAGGAGCAGAATCAGGCTACACAGTCCCTGGGCCCGCTCCACTACCCACAGGGCCATGACCGATCCGAACCTAGACTCATGTCCAAATTCCTGCCCGCTCCCCGTAACCCTTAATGCCCTTTACTTCTAGGAAACTGTCTATTTCTGTTTTAAATTTAATTAATGTTGTAGCTTCTACAGCTTTTTGTGGCAGCATATTCCATGGACCTACCACCCTCTGAGTGAAGTAGTTCCTCCTCATCTCAGTTTTGAAAGAGCAGCCCCTTATTCTAAGACTATGTCCCCTAGTTCTCGTCTCACCCGTCATCGGGAACATCCTCCCCGCATCCACCCGATCCAACCCCTTCACAATCTTATATGTTTCAATAAGATCGCCTCTCATTCTTCTGAACTCCAATGAGTAGAGTCCCAATCTACCCAACCTCTCCTCATATGACCACCCCCTCATCCCCGGATTAACCGAGTGAACCTTTTTTGCACTGCCTCGAGAGCAAGGATGTCTTTCCTTAAGTAAGGACACCAAAACTGTATGCAGTATTCCAGGTGCGGTCTCACCAATACCTTGTACAACTGAAGCAATACCTCCCTATTTTTATATTCTATCCCCCTAGCAATGAAAGCCAACATTCCATTTGCCTTCTTAATCACTTGCTGCACCTGCATACTAACCTTTTGAGTTTCGTGCACCAGGACCCCCAGATCCCTTTGCACTTCAGTACTCTCCAGTTTCTTGCCATTAAGATAATAAATTGCTCTAGGATTTTTCCTGCCAAAGTGCATCACCTCACACTTTCCAGTGTTGTATTCCATCTGCCAAATCTCTGCCCACTTACTTAGCCTGTCTATGTCCCCTTGCAGGTTTTTTATGTCCTCCTCACTCACTACTTTCCCTCCCATCTTTGTATCATCTGCAAATTTTGATATGTTACACTTGGTCCCTTCCTCCAAATCGTTAATATAGATTGTGAAGAGTTGGGGACCCAGCACTGACCCCTGTGGAACACCACTAGTTACTGATTGCCAGTCTGAGAATGAACCATTTATCCCAACTCTTTGCTTTCTGTTAGATAGCCAATCCTCTATCCATGCCAGAATATTACCCCCAATCCCGTGATTTTTTACCTTAAGCAATAATCTTTTGTGTGGCACCTTGTCAAATGCCTTTTGGAAGTCTAAATACACTACGTCCACTGGTTCCCCTTTATCCACTCTATATGTTACTTCCTCAAAGAACTCCAGCAAATTTGTCAAACATGACTTCCCCTTCGTAAAACCATGCTGACTTTGTCCTATTAAATTATGATTATCCAAATGTCCTGTTACTGTTTCCTTAATAATGGACTCCAAAATTTTACCTACCACAGATGTTAGGCTAACCGGTCTATAGTTACCAGCCTTCTGTCTACTGCCCTTTTTAAATAAGGGTGTTACATTAGCAGTTTTCCAGTCTGCCGGGACCTTAGCGGAATCCAGGGAGTTTTGAAAAATTATTACCAATGCATCTACAATCCCTACCGCCACTTCCTTCAAGACTCTAGGATGTAAGCCGTCAGGTCCAGGTGATTTATCCGCCTTGAGTCCCATTATTTTACCGAGTACCACTTCCTTAGTGATTTTGATCGTGTTTAGCTCCTCTCCCCCTATAGCCCCCTGTTTGTCCAGTGTTGGGATATTCTTAGTGTCCTCTACTGTAAAGACTGATACAAAATATTCATTCAGTGTTTTTGCCATCTCCATATTTCCCACCATTAATTTCCCGGTCTCATCCTCTAAGGGACCAACATTTACTTTAGCCACCCTTTTTCTTTTTATATAACTATAAAAACTCTTACTATCTGTTTTTATATTTTTTGCTAATTTACTTTCATAATCTATCTTCCCTTTCTTAATCAATCTTTTTGTTATTTTTTGCTGCCTTTTAAAGTTTTCCCAATCCTCTGTGAGATCATATACGATTTTGATTGAAGCAAAGTGATGTGGACAGTATATTTGTGTGAGGAGAAATTTAAACAATAAAACAAGGCCTTGTTTCTGGTCTTCACCTGACAGACTTCAGAAGCCTTAGACTGTGGAAACTTCTGGTCTAGTCTATCAATGTGATATGACAGCTACATGATAGGGTCTTGGCAAGAGTCGTTACCTGGTGAGGTGGGAGCAGATGCTTTTTTCATTACCGGCTGAGTGACACAAGGGTGTGTTCTGGTAATCACCCTCTTCAGCTTCCTCTTTCTCCAGCGCACCCCCCCCCCCCCCCCGCCCCCATTTTTGAAGAAGTCCGGGAAGGATTGTACATCCAGGACAATAGGGATGGAAAACTGTTCAGCTTCTACTAACTAAAAGCAATGACCAATATTAAAGCAGCTATGAGTTGTGAGGTTATGTTTCCCAATGACTGTGTGCTCTACTGGCCCACACATTCGGAGACCTCAAGACGATCACCAACTGTTTTACATCAGCATCCAAGTACTTTGGCCTGTCCATCAGTATGAGGAAGGTTGAGGTTTGTTTCAAGCAACATCACGATGGAACACAACTGAGTTAAGTCCAGCAATTTATTTAACCTGGACAATACGCTCGCATCAGACACCTCTCTGGACAGAGCAGTTTCATCAAATCAGGAAGACCTGCTCAACCTTTGGCTGCCAGAGGAAGTGAGTGTGGGATAAATATGAGCTGAAAATCAAAAGTGAGCTCAAAATGTGTACGGTAATGTTCCTGTTGTTGCCTCTTTAGTGCTATGAGACTTGGGCAATCTATAGATGTCACATCAAAGACCTTGCAAACTTCCACTCTGTACCATCAGGAACAGCAGATGGCAAGACAAGATTCCAAAGTCCTGGCTGTTCAGATCAAGGCTCAGATGAGATCATTTGACATGTGTTGAGTGTGTTGGATAGGCTGGCTGATGATTGGCTGAAAGAGGACAAATGCTTCCAAGGAGGACAGTTCAAACATTTGCAAGGACTCATTGAAAAGGAAGCTAAAGAATGGTCAGATCAACATGAAATCTTGGGATCAGGCAAGTGGCAAATGATGTCCATCAAGGCATTGCACCACTTTGAGAGAGAGTATATTGAGGCAGCGCAGAAGAAAAGGGAAGAAAACTAAGGAAAGATAAAACAGAAATGTCAACCAGACTGCAGTAACAAACTCTGAATCTATCTGTACTGAGTGTGATGAAATCTGTCCCTTGCGTATTGGTCCAGTGAGCAATGTCAGAGCTCGTGAGAGGAGCCACACCAAACCAATGCCCCGATATGATCACAATGTCATTGTCATTCAGACGAACAACCAACTGTGATGTTGGTGGGAAGGATGGAAGTGATTCTTGGGTGTGTTGAGAATATTCACATGGGCCTGCTGTAATTTGCGTTGTACTTGTTTGCCAGCACTTACACAGGTGTATTTTGCTACTTGCATGGCATGCTATCGTTGCTGGGCTGAATCAATTGGTGTTTGTAAGCTAGAAATTTTTGAAGCTAATGGCCTGTTGCACAAAGCCTTTTTTGCCTTCCAATTGTTTTGTTTGTTTTTTGGTTCACAGGAACTATGGGTACTGTTGAACATGGAAACCAGTACCAGCTGAAACTGATGTATGAGCACAATCTTCAACGGACAGCTTTCAACTTAACTTTTGGAGCTTTTGGTGGAGTAAAAGGTAAGAATACATCCATGTTTCTAAGGTGGCTGTGAAATCTGGACAGTGATCAATGGAATGAAACCGGGCGCTTTCTATAACGGGCGGCCGATCCCCAACGTCAGTTTATGCATGGGTGGCAAGCGGAAAATCTGCCCCTATATGTCCATAGCATAAAATGAGTGTGCTTTTCACCTTTATCATTTCAATGTAAACCTGGTCCTTAATAACGTAGAAGAAATTTGCAGTCTTAAAACTGTTTAACTTTGCAGAAACTTCAGTATAGTCAGGGAGATGCACTCTGCAGCTTCTCCTGAAGATTCATTACCACTTCTTTGCTCTAGATAAGTTTATAGCATGTCACCTGAATATTTACATCAAAACCCTTTCTCTTGCAGATAACTTTGAATATGGTTAGTCATTTATTCACAAAAATGGACAATCCTACTCTCTGCTGTTGCTTCCAGAGTTTGGGACAAGTCCTTTAAAAGTTTCTCTTCCCACTGGTTCTGGAGCACAGATTTCTCCTACGGGTAATCAACAAAAATTGGAGCTTCCTTTTCCTGTCCTTTCACTATGCTAGGTGGATGCTAGTACCCAGGACTTACAATGGGGTGTGAGTGGGAACACCTCTGCCTTTGCCTTGATGTGGCGAAGAAGACAGTCAACAATGTGTGAAGTTTAAGAAGATTTGATGCTTCTGATTAAGAACAAATTCTGTTATCTCAGATTTCTGTTTCTTTGTTCCTGGGTGCACCAAGGAATTGCAGACTGTTGATAAGGTGTCAGTGTAACGTATTGCGATCACAAACACTAGTTGGGATGGCCGGAGCACCTCGTCAATCGTTGGCTGTAGTCATAATTTTCACCAATTCATTGCACGGCCTCCTTAATTCTTTGTCTATGACCACATCTGCAGTTAGGATCCAGAATTCCTATAGGAATACCATCACCTCCAAGTTCCCCTCCACCACCATCTCAAGGGCAGCTAGGGATGGGCAAAAAATGTCGGCTTTGTCAGTGACACCCACATTCTGAAAAATGATAAAATTAGCTAGAATTGATAGTTTCATATTATTCAGAATTTGATTCTTCTGACTTTCCTTGTAGGAAGGGATAGTATTCGTGTGGTGCTTCAGTACAGCTACCAGTCAAATTTGGTCAGTGTTGATTGCCAGCTGCAGAAGAAGCTGGTTTGTAAAAACTGGAGTTACAACTTTGAAGCAGCAAAGGATTTCTTTTCAATGTTTCTCAAAGTGGGTTGGTCCAATACAATACAGATCTGATTTTGTACATCGATAGGGAGACTCTCCATCTGTATCACTAGGACTTCACGGCTCCAGTACACTACATGGACCCTCAGTGGCACAAATCACTAAAGGTTTTCTGCTGCATGGACAGAATTGTTGGTATTAGCTTGGGGGTCTCATTCTCTAGTTTGTTATAGGGTCTCAGATGGATTGTCTGGTGTCTTTCTGTTATTGTTGTAGACACCTTGGGTGCTTTCATGGACAGGCACAAATTGAAAAACATATAAGCAGTAGAAAACTCATGGAAAAGCAAATTCTTCAATGGAGGGTCTGGGGCCTCCTCTATGTCTTATAGGTGGGCAGGAATGTTCTCACTAAAAATACCCAAGCAAAAACACAATACCCATTTCAGTTTTTCATGTGTTACTGCACAAAGCATAGAACATAGCATCCAAGATAAGGTGCAACAAAAGAGCCATGTAATGCACATGTCCTTTATACAGCTTTGACAGTGTCACATAGAAAGCTGGTTGGATCCCTGGTTGGAACATTGACAACAGCACATCAGAAACTTCCTTGGTAAACCACTGACCAAGACTAAGCAGGGGCTACTTACAGTTTCTTGATTTTCACCAGTTACACCCCAAGTTTTGATCATTTCCAATGAAAACCAGATAATGAGTTCTTTAGCCACTGGGTGACCTAACTGGTCAATGTTGTCCTTAACTATCAATGTTACACTTATGTTAGTACCCTTTCTGAGTCTGTGCACCCCAGTTCTTGAAGTCACTACGACATTCTGAAGCTAATCAGTTCGCCATCAGCAAAAGGCACATCCAAAATTGTGCCTAACAAAGTTTCCACTTGGAAGTCGCCATTTTACTGTAATTCGTACACCTCAGCAATACTAGGCATCCAACCTCCTCCATTCAGCATTTTATTATTAAGTACACTATTACTCCAATTCCTATGTTTCCTTAAACCAACAATTATTATTTCGCTATTGTAGTGTGTTTTTTTTTGGACTAATTTCCTACATTACAACAGTGACTGCACTTCATGAGTACTTAATTGTCTGTAAAGCACTTTGGGACTTCCTGAGGTCATGAAAGGGGCTATATAAATGCAAATCTGACTGTTCTTTCCTTGTCTCTGTGTGTGCGTGTCTCGCTCTCAGTATCTGTCTCTGCCTCTCGGCATACTGCCTTGGTTTGGAATGTGGTCACTCTAGGCTTGGCATTGAACTGTCGCTCTCGAGGAAACTGTTGCTCACAGTAATTACTTTTATTACTGGGTGAAGTTACTTTGCTATCTTCACATTTCAGAATTTATAGCAGTTGAGCAATTTCAAGGGCTTGTGAAAATATAACATCTGCTGTTCTCATTTAGACTAACTAAAAGAAAGCATCTGGCCAGATGCTTGAAAAGACTATAGCAGGTCAAGTGTACATTACCATGTGGAATTGACTTGACGTTGTGTATATTAGAATCAAAATCCAGGAAATGTCACATTAACTTACATTTTCACATTATGAATACCATACTGCAAGATTTAAATAATTATAGCAGGTGTATATTTGGTTTATAATTAGATTTACATTTCCACCCTGAGTCAAAATATTTTTTTTTTTAAAGATTTCAATACACTTGCATTAAACTGTCTGTTATTGTACAGCCTAGGATTAAACCAGTTTAAAAACTGGTTGCAATAAGGCTGTATTTATAATGTGTTATGTGGGCTAACTTCACTTCAATGATGCAAAATGTATCAACAATGACGCAAGTTTAAAAACAATTGTTTTTGTAAAATTATAGTAAATTAGACATCGGTAATAAACTGAGGTTTTCAGGTACCAGTCTACGAAACCTGAGAGCAAAATCCACTGGACTACAAATAGAATGTTTCTTCAATTAATTATGTTTTGGGGTATTTTTACCTTTTTTAATCTAGATTTCTTTTGGCTGTAGGATTTCAGGCTACTCTTGTCGGTGAGCCCTCATTCGCTAATTGCTCGAGTATTTTAACTTCCACTGATATTTAGGTAAAATATTGTGGTACACCCAGAATAATGAACAGAGAACACTTTATAGATTACTGTTTTTGGCTTTTACTGCCAAGCAAGTTTATTAAACAGTATAGAACAAGTTAGTAATAGCAGAAAAATAACATGCTTTTACAATAAAGTTACATTGGCCCGGATTTTGCGGTGGTAATGACAGCAACATTGTCAATGTTCACTGTCATTACTCCTCTGAAAGTGACAGCAACTTCTGGAGTCAGCACATGTGCAGATAAACATGGAAATCCAGAAGTTGCTGTCAGTCATGCCCTGCTCCTCCACAGATTGCACTGTGGAAATCTTCAGAACCGGCAATCAATTCAGATCACAGTTCCTGATGAAAACTTCCCCTATTACGCTGGAATATCGCTGTTAAACTCCCTCTCCTCCTGAAAAAGTTAAGCCTTGTTGAAAGAGGTGTAACTGGGTTTTTAATGGCATATTGACTGCTCAACAACAGTTCTGGCCCTGAAAAACTGATATTTTATGTTTGTGGAATGTCACATTTTTCCATTAATATGAGAATGACATGCTTTTTATTAAAAAAATTTAAGTTTGTTTATGATATTTCAGCTTCTACCTTAATCCTATGTGTGAGTCCCAATCTTCATTTCTCTCTCAAATTTATGAAAAGTAAATTATAAGCTGTGCCATTTACTTCCTGGTTTGCTGCCTGTGAGAATTCTTCAGTGTGATTGGCTGCTTAGCCTGCTTGATGACATCACTGTTGCTGGACGCTGGACATTCGCTTGATTTGGTGCCAGATTCAAACTAATGTCGGGAGAGCTGAAATTCATGCTACAGAGTTCGCTAGATCTTTGTGGGCAGCTTTTTTGAGATCAGTGGTGAGTGCCGTCGCTTCACCATTGACCGCAATTTCTGGGCCAATATGTTAGGTTCTCATTGTAGAAAATAATAAATGGTTCACAACTCTAATGCTACAGTTATGACTATTACTACCTTTTTTTTTACATAGTTGTGCTTTTTAAAATCTTTTTTTTTATTGCGGAGATTATGTGGAGTATCTTATTCTCTTCAGAAGTTCCAATCTAATAACCTCTCTTTGATGGCTCCAGACCAAACATATTGATATTAGGTGTGTAGGTCAGTGAGTATGCCTCTGAAACAGTAACCAGAACTTTATGAATTTAATTAATTCTTTTAGATTTAAAAAAGTAGGCTACAAATCAGACACATTTCTGAACAAATCACAAAGCATGTTTATATCTGAATTGAATGACTAGGTTTCTCCCTCAAACAAACTGCCCAGTGACCAACCTGACTAAATGTCACAACAGCCTATCTCGTTAAGCTGAGACATCATTTAATGCTGTTTTTAACTCGAGTATCACGACAGAGTTAAATGAGCAAACTTAGACACAAAAGCTTCATTTTTGTCACATAGGGCTCACTGTTTCTGTAGTATACCAAAGTATGGTACTAAGAAAGTAAAAATTATTCTCCAGAGGCAAACCACATCAGACACACTAGAAGGATGTTATTTTGCTTATCATTGGAAGAACACACTTTGCACAAAATGTCAACCTTGGCTTAGTTGTAGCACTCTCTCACCTCTGCATCAGAAGGCTGTGTGTTCAAGCTCCACTCCACTTGTACGCTTAATCTAGGCTGACACTTCAGTACAGTACTGTGGGAGTGATGCACTGTCGGATTTGCCGTCTTTCAAATGAGGTGTTCAAATGGAATGCACTGCCTGAATGGGTGGTGGAAGCGGATTCAATAGTTAATTTCAAAAGGGAGTTGTATATGTGCTTGAAAAGGAAAAAATTGCAGAGCTATTGGGGAAGAGCAGGTGAGTTTGAATAATTGGGTAGCTCTTTCAAAGAGCCAGCACAGGCATGATGGGCCGAATGGCCTCTTGTGCTGTATGAATCTGTGATTCTATAAACTGCTCGGGTAGGGAACAGAAGAGCAGGGGAGTTGTCCCGTTGTCTTGGCCAATGTTTATCCCTCAACCAAGACAACTAAAACAGATTATCTGGTCACTTTTCAATGCTGCGTGCAAGTTAGCTGCAGAGTTTGCTTGCATTATAAAACTAAGTAATTGGCTGTGAAATGATTTGGGATGTCCTGAAGATGTGAAAGGTGCTACAGAAATAAGAACATAAGAATTAGGGGCCGGAGTAGGCCATACGGCCCTTCAAGCCTGTTCTGCCATTTAGTAAGATCATGGCTGATCTTTGACCTCAATTCCACTTTCCCGCCCCCATATCCCTTGATTCCCCTCGAGTCCAAAGATCTATCTATCTCTCAGCCTTGAATGTACTCAACGACTCAGCATCCACAGCCCTTTCGGGTAGAGAATTCCAAAGATTCACAGCCCTCTGACTGAAGAAATTCCTCCTCATCTCAGCCTTAAATGGCCGACCCCTTATCCTGAGTCTATGCCCCCTAGTTCTAGACTCTCGAGCCGGGGAATTAACCTCTCAGCAGCTACCCTGTCAATCACCCTCAGAATTGTGTTTGTTTCAATAAGATCACCTCTTATTCTTCCAAACTCCAGAGAGTACAGGCTCAATCTCTCCTCATAGGACAAACCTTTCACAAATGTAAATTCATTATTTTCTGTTTTTGATACAGGGTTCTTTCTTTGTTTTAGGAGTTGGCTTGAAAGTGCCTTTCCTAGTTCTGAACAATTGGATTTGCTTCAGATTGGTTGTGAGGAAGTTCTAGGATGTTAAGCAGTTTAGCTCTAAGCTAAAAGTGCTTTTGTTAACTCCAGTGGAAGTGGTCCTCTCATCTTACTGAAGTGGTGATGAAGTTACTCTCAAGCTTTCTTTATCTTCTATGCAAAGTAATAATCCATCCACACGACTGTTATGTAAACAGGACAAGTTTGTTTGGTCAAGGTCTCTGGTCAGAAACTATGGATATATACCTATTGTTTCATTTGTAATCTGTCTGTTCATCCTCACTTAGGTAGAAGAACCGATTACATGCTCAAATCCTAATGACTTGGAGGCAGGAGTGCTACCACTGAGCCTCAGCTGATATTTCACTGGACTCGAGCTCCACCATACTCTTCTATTATGCAGCTGTGGGGCCAATGATCAAAACTCAACATTTCCAAATATTTTGCATCAGTAACTTCCCTCTTCTCTCCACCTTTCTCTGCATGCAAAAAAACACATGCAGATATTGTGATACTACAGACAGACATGCATGCACGCAACAAAGGAAGATTATTTTTTAATTCATTCTTGGGATATGGATGTCCCTAGCATTTATTGCCATCCCTAGTTGTCCTTGAGAAGGTGGTGGTGAGCCGCCGTCTTGAACCGCTGCAGTCCTTGTGGTGAAGGTACAATGTGAAGATGGCCTTAACATTGCAAATGGTGAGGAATTTAAAAAAAACACAACCAGTTAGGCCTCCTGAATCTGTTGGGGACATCTAATCATGTAAATGGATTCTATAAGTATTTATTGATTCTGAATATTGACGACATTAACTTTGACATGTTCGGAGAAGGCAGGCACTCCTGTCTGTGCTCTTCCAACACTTGGCGGGGGGGTGGAGGTCTTGTGCAGTGATCAATAGTCAGTCGTATGCCTCTGGTCTTCTGGCATATTGCATTCTGCAGACAGTAGTCTATGTAGTTGCAGTATAACTGCAGCCTAAAGGATTTTTTTAATGCCTATCTATAAGAATACTGTTTATTGGTCAATAAACAAAATATTGTATTGTGTAATATAGTATGTAGTGGTTATGTTACTGGACTAGTAATCCAGAGGCCTGGACTAATGATCCGGAGATGTGAGAATTTAAATTGATGTGGGAAATTTAAATTCAGGCTCCATGAACATTCCCATCCTCAATGGTGGCGGAGCCCAGCACGTAAGTGCAAAAGACAAGGCTGAAGCATTTGCAACCATCTTCAGCCAAAAGATTAAATAAATCTGGAATAAAAAACTAATAACCATGAAATTACAGGATTGTCGTAATATCATCTGGTTCACTAATGTCCTTTAGGGAAGGAAATCTGCTTACCTGGTCTGGTCGATATGTGACACCAGACCCACAGCAATGTGGTTGACTCTTACCAGCTCTCTGAACTGGCCTAACAAGCCACTCAGTTGTACCAAACCGCTACAAAGAAATATACTAAGAATAAAACTGGACGGACCACCTGGCATTGACCTAGGCACCGGATACAACAAAGGCACAACCAGTCCTCGTTACTAACATCTGGGGACTTGTGCCAAAATTTGGAGAGCAGTCCCACAGTCAAGCAACAGCCTGACATAGTCATACTCACAAAATCATACCTTTCAGCCAATGTCCCAGACTCCACCATCGCCTTCCCTGGGTGACGGCACAGTGGTATACAGCCGGGAGGGAGTCCTCAACATTGATTTCTGACCCCATGAAGTCTCGTGGCATCAGGTCAAACATGGGCAAGGAAACCTGCTGATTACCACCTATTACCCTCCCTCAGCTGATGAATCAGTACTCCTCCATGTTGAACACCACTTGGAAGAGCACTGAGGGTAGCAAGGGCACAGAACGTACTCTGGGTGGGGGACTTCAATGTCCATCACCAAGAGTGGCTTGGCAGCACCACTACGGACCGAGCTGGCTGAGTCCTGAAGGACATAGTTGCCAGACTGGGCCCACAGCAGGTGGTGAGAGAACCAACATGAGGGAAAAACCCTACTTAACCTCGTTCTCACCAATCTACCTGTCGCAGATGCATCTGTCCGTGACAGTATTGGTAGGACTGACCACCGCACAGTCCTTGTGGAGATGAAGTCCCGTCTTCACACTGAGGACACTCTCCATCGTGTTGTGTGGCACTACCACCATGCTAAATGGGATAGATTCAGAACAGATCTAGCAGCTCAAAACTGTTCATGCATTGTATTCCACCGCAATCTGTAACCTCGTGGCCTGGCATATCCCTCACTCTACCATTACCATCAAGCCAGGAGACCAACCTGGTTCAATGAGGAGTGTAGAAAAGCATGCCAGGAGGAGCACCAGGCATACCAAAAAATCAAGTGCCAAGCTGGTGAAGCTACAACACAGGACTACATGCATGCTAAACAGCGGAAACAGCATTCTATAGACAGAGCTAAGCAATCCCACAACCAACGGATCAGATCAAAGCTCTGTAGTCCTGCCATATCCAGTCATAAATGGTGATGGACAATTAACCAACTAACGGGAGGAGGAGGCTCCATGAATATCCCCATCCACAATGATGGCAGAGCGCAGCACGCGAGTGCAAAAAACAAGGCTGAAGGATTCGTAACCATCTTCAGCCAAAAGTGCTGAGTGGATGATCCATCTCGGCCTCCTCCGAAGGACCCTACCATCACAGAAGCCAGTCTTCAGCCAATTCGATTCACTCCACGTGAAATCAAGAAATGGCTGAGCGCACTGGATACAGCAAAGGCTATGGGCTCCGACAACATCCCGGCTATCGTGCTGAAGACTTGTGCTCCAGAACTAGCCGCGCCTCTAGCCAAGCTGTTCCAGTACAGCTACAACACTGGCATCTATCCGACAATGTGGAAAACTGCCCAGGTATGTCCTGTCCACAAAAAGCAGGACAAATCCAATCCGGCCAATTACTGCCCTGTCAGTTGACTCTCAATCTTCCGCAAAGTGATGGAAGGTGTCGTCGACAGTGCAATCAAGCAGCACTTAATCACCAATAACCTGCTCACCGATGCTCAGTTTGGGTTCTGCCAGGACTACTCGCCTCCAGACCTCATTACAGCCTTGGTCCAAACATGGACAAAAGAGCTGTATTCCAGAGGTGAGGTGAGGTGAGAGTGACTGCCCTTGACATCAAGGCAGCATTTGACCGAGTGTGGCATTAAGGAGCCCTAGTAAAATTGAAGTCAATGGGGATCAGGGGAAAACTGTCTAGTGGTTGGAATCATACCTAGCACAAAGGAAGATGGTTGTAGTTGCTGGAGGCATCTCAGCCCCAGGACATCGCTGCAGGAGTTCCTCATGGCAGTGTCCTAAGCCCAACCATCTTCAGCTGCTTCATCAATGATCTTCCCTCCATAATAGGGTCAGAAGTGGAGATGTTCTCTAATGATTGCACAGTGTTCAGTTCCATTTGCAACTCCTCAGATAATGAAGCAATTCGTGCCTGCATGCAGCAAAACCTGGACGACGTTCAGGCTTGGGCTGAAAAGTGGCAAGTAACCATCATGCCACACAAGTGCCAGGCAATGACCAGCTCCAACAAGCGAGCGACTAACCATCACCCCATGGCATTCAATGGCATTACCATCGTTGAATCCCCCCCCCATCAACATCCTGGGGGTCACCATTGACGAGAAACTTAACTGGACCAGCCACGTAAATACTGTGGCTACAAGAGCAGGTCAGAGGCTGGGTATTCTGCGGTGAGTGTCTCAGCTCCTGACTCCTCAAATCCTTTCCACCATCTGCAAGGCACAAGTCAGGAGTGTGATGGAATACTCTCCATTTGCCTGGATGAGTGCAGCTCCAATAACACTCAAGAAGCTCGACACCATCCAGGACAAAGCAGCCAGTTTGATTGGCACCCCATCCACCACCTTAACCATTCACTCCCTCCACCACCGACGCACCGTGACTTCAGTGTGTACCATCTACAAGATGCACTGCAGCAACTTGCCAAGGCTTCTTCGACAGCACCTTCTAAACCCACGACCTCTACCACCTAGAAGGACAAGCCCATCAGGTGCATGGGAACACCACCACTTGCAAGTTCCCCTGCAAGTCACACATCATCCTGACTTGGAAATAAATCCTTCATAGTCGCTGGGTCAAAATCCTGGAACTCCCTCCCTAACAGCACTGTGGGTGTACCTTCACCATATGGACTGCAGCGGATCAAGAAGGCGGCTCACCACCACCTTCTCGAGGGCAATTAGCGATGGGCAATAAATGCTTGCCTTGCCAGCGATGCCCATATCCTGTGAACGAATAATTTAAAAAATGAATGCAGTGACTTATGCTTCTAGGTCCAGTAGAGGCCTAAAATGGGTTGTGTAATTTGATAAATGACTTGCATTATTTTCATGTTCTTAACGGTTACAAGCAGCCTTGTAACGTTATGTCTGGGAATAATAGTGGAAATAAGAGTCACATTTTCACTGATATGATATTACACCACTAAAGTGATATTACAAAGCACCACCTGCTAGTTTTCCTTATCTGCAAAAATACTCAAAGTACCTGTTCAATTAAAAAAAAATAACTACAGTACCATCAGCTTTTACTGAAGACTTGGATAGGTTGCAATTGTGAGCACTGAAATTGAGAAGCCAAACTTGGGCCTCCAGAAGCATTTCTCCCTTGGAAACTATAAGATTAGTGTCTACCTGGTGTCGTTTGAGGGAGCAAGAAACTCCAATGCCCTTCATGCTTGGGATTACCAATCCTCGTAACCCTAGTGACTTACCCAATGTTTTCTGGTCCCCCTCCTCTCCCAATGGACCTCTTGGTTCTGCTGTGTCTCCATATAAAGCATTGCTGCTTCCACCACTCCCACTCTTGAGTATGCCATCACACTCCTGACTTGTGCCTTGCTGGTGGGGTGAAAGGTGAGGACAAGGGGAACCCTATCGTCGGGTCATGGAGTGATGTTGATTAAAAGGTAACAAAGGTGAAGGTGGAGTTAGATCTCAGAGGGAGTGTGATCATCATCTATTTAGCTGTTTTGTTGTGTTATGGCTGGGCTCCCCATGCTTCTAACTTACACAATGGAAAAATCTGAATTTCCATTTCTAACTCCGACAATTTAGTGACAAACCCTAATTATTTTTTACAACCAGTTATTTCCTTCAGTGTTTTTTTTTTACATCTGTTTTTCCATATCTCTCTCCCACTCCCCCTCTCTCCCTCACTCCTTTTCCTTAATTCTCTATTGGCCTTTACACTTCTGAAACTGTCTATGATTTACATTCTGCTTGTCTGCCTTCTAACCCTTTGTCCTGAGGGAGAGAGAGGTAAAAGTTCTGAAGACAGATTCAATGTGATAGTAATAATGTAATACGCTCTGGCTATTGTGTTATGGGATATCATTCCAATGTGTTTTTTTTAAACTTAGGTCGAGACTTGATTTGCATTCAGTCTATGGATGGGATGCTGATGTTCTTTGAGCAGGAAAGCTTTGCTTTTGGGCGTTTCTTGCCTGGTTGCCTTTTGCCAGGCCCACTGAAATACAGCTCAAGGACAGATTCCTTCATTACTGTGTCCTCAAGTCGGCAAGTTGAAAACTACAAGTGAGTCCAATATATTTCTTGTCTTTCGTGTATATAATACATTGAAGAGAAAAAGATCAATTAACCCCAAATGGATTTTCTTTCTACTTTAATGCACAGTTAATAATTAATATGTACATTATGTTTAGGAAATAACAATGAAGAAACCAACTTCCCCTGTGTGTGTAGCTGTTGTGGTTTGGGCTGGTGTAGCTGCTAATGTACTTAGGAAGCTTGTGTTATTGAGTGTGAATTGATTTGGTTATTTTTTTTGACAGCAGACATAAATTACGACATGAATATTTAATTATTCTATGAATTACTCTTAATGCACATACTGCCCAAACTCTCCCCTGGTCACGCCATTGGGGAGTATTTCCTTCTCCAGGTCACTTACAAATTTTATGACGATAAAAAGATTTGTGAATTTTCTGACACTATAGCCACATTATTTCTAAGGACCAACATACTATAACCTCAGGACTTATACTCCATGTTAAAAGAAAATGTAGCCAACTATAAAGAAAGTAGAACACCTGTTATTAAAAACAACAACCTTTGCATTTCTATAGTGCCTTTAATGTGGGAACATATCTTAAAGGGCTGTAGATATCTGTGTTAAAATATGGAATAATTAAACGTGGAATAAATATATATAAAGTATATCATCTATTCTGTGAGCTCTCCGTTTTGCTAATAATCTCTTATGCGGAACCTTATCAAAGAAGATTTAACAGAGGTTTATAAAGTTATGAAGGGATTTCATGGTGTGAGTAGGGAAAAACTATTTACTCTGGTTGAGGAGTTAGTGGTGAGGGGGTCATCAATTTAAAATTGTTACTAAGAGAGTGAGGAGTGAAGCTAGAAATTTCTTTGTGGGTGGATGTTGGAGCACAGAATGCTTTGCCACAGAGTGGCTGAGGTACAAACCATTGTATCCTTCAGGGGGAAAATTGGATAAATATTTAAAGCAGAGGAAGCTACATGGCTTTGGGGAGAGCGCAGGGTAGTGGGATTCATTTTGATTGCTCGAGCAAAGAGCTGGCACAGACGTGATCTGCCAAATGTCCGCTTACTGTGCTGCAAAAGTCTCTGGCTTTAGATTGTACTTTCTTTTAAACATGAATACATGGTGCATATGCTGTTATTGAAAATGGCTTCGGGTCTGTGAGCCCCAAATAACATCAACAACTCGCATTTAAATGGCGCCTTTAACATTGACAAATGTTGCTAAGCACGTCGGAGGCATAATCAGAAAAAATGTTGCTGTGGGCATGTCCGTTATACTGATTTAAGACATGGTATTTTTTTCTCCCTCATCAGGTACCAGGTGCTAGCTGTTGCCACAGATGCAGAAACCAGAGAAGATTCTGAGCAGCAGAAATTAGGATCTGGGAAGAGACTAACGGTGAGGCCTGTGCTTTTAGTCTTTGTTTTTCCAAAAAGCAATCAGTCTGCCAGTTGCGCTGTGCAGTTGTCCACTAAACAAGATTTGGCACCTTTGGGTGATGGCAACTGCAATGTGATTAAATTCAAGTGATTTTTGCATTTGATGCCACCGACGACCCACATCAAGGCTTACAATTTTAAAGAGACCAGCGTGAAGGTACAAGGGAAGGACTAAAAATAATCGGGAGAGGTTATTTTTTCACATCTTGGTAGAGGACAAATGGAATGCCTTCAGAGGCATGCCGAGGAAGATGCAGGGAAAATATAGAGTAAAAAAACAAACAACTGAATGGATCAAACAGACAATCGGAGGGGAAATGAAGAAAAATGAGCTTCACAAATCCTGCAGAAATTAGGGGAGGGGGGGAAGGGTGTGCCACGGGGAGATTACAGGAAATGTCAGAAGTATGTCAAAAGGGTTTTTGGATGGGCAAAGAGGGAAATGGAAATTGAGATACTGTAGATGCTAAATACAACAGATAAAAAATCTTCTGGTTCCTGCACTGTCGGAGGTGCCGTCTTCGGATGAGATGTTAAACTGAGTTTGCCCTCTCAGATGGCTGTAAAAGATCCCATAAGACTAGGCAGTTCTCCCCGGTGTTTATATTTATCCCTCAACCAACATCACTAAAAACAGATTATTTGATCATTATCACATTGCTATTTTTGGGAGCTTGCTGTGCACAAATTGGCTGCCACGTTTCCCTGCATTACAACAGTAACTAATCTTCAAAAAGCCCATCATTGGCTGTGAAGCACTTTGGGACGTCCTGAGGTTGTGAAAGACACTATATAAATGCAAGTTCGTATAACAGCAAGAGGACAGGCAGGGAAGAGGTCAGAACCTTAAAGGATGCCAATAAGGTGAAACTGAGGATGAGCAAGTTATTGTTGAGTAGTTGTTGAGTGCAGAGTAGTTAACCTAGTCAATGAATACGACAACAGTAACATGCCCAGTATTAATGGAAATAATCCATGTAGATTTATAGGGGGAAAAATTGGGTCGCGCCCCCTTTGGGGCGCTAACTTCGCAGCGCCCCGAAAAAGTTAGTGCCCCCACGCCCGAAATTCACCGGTAGCGCCCCAAGAGGGAGGTGGGGCACTACTGGAAGCGCCCCGCCTCCCTCTTGGGGCACTGTGAGTGAATATCGCGGCACATTGCGTCGCGGTACCACAGGCCTTCCTCCCCTTATTAAAGGGGAGGGGCCTAGCGCAGCGTGACCTGGGGCCCAGCTGGGCCACCAGGGATCGGAGTGCCGGCAAAAGAACCTGGCACTCGAGAAGTGCCGGACTCACGGAGCGCAGCCTGCACTCCGCGGGGGGGGGGCTGCTCAGAAGGCCGGGGACGGCAAAACGGGCAGGTGCCGGCAGGCGGCCAGCAACAAAAATGGCCGCCCGGCACCTTCCCTTTAATTAGTGCTGCCCCGGCTGCAGGTAGGCCCCCCTGACCCCGTCGGACATAACGTCCGGCGGTAAGTCACGGGGCGCTACCGAAGATCGCAGCCAGGGCGTGAGCGGGGCGCTGCGCACGGCGATGACGTCATAGCTGGCGAAACGGGGCGCTAACGGTTACCGCCGCCGCTAACCTCCCGCTGAATTTCGTGGGAGGCGTTGGCGGTGCCGCACCCAAGCTCTAGTTGCTTTGTGCCCCGTTAGCGCCCTGTTAGGACGCTAACGGGAGGCGCAAATCAACCAAATTTTGACATAAACAAGGTGACTGATTTAAGCAGGCTCAAACAGCTTAAAACAAGTAAATCTCCAAGGGTGCATGATATTTATCTCAGGCGGTGAGAAAGACTAAGGATAAGATTTATGAAGTGCTGACCATTATTATGAAGGAGTCACTGAATGTTGGAAATAAGCTAATATAATACCTACATTCAAATAAAAGGGGACAAATTAACTTCGACTGATGGGTCTGCAGGTGCCCAACATGAGTATCTGGAAAAATAATGGAATTGGTTATCAGGAGCAAAGTTGAGGATTTCCTATTTGAGAATGATTTAATAAATACTGGCCAAAATGGTTTTAGAAGGAGGAGATCTTATTTGAGTAAACTTCCTTACTTTTAGAGGAAATGATAAGTGGACCGTAGAAAGCCACATCAACTTGGATTCAGAAACCCAATGCAAACTGGTCAAATTTACAGACGATACTAAACTGGGAGGGCATTTGGAGGAAACAGTTGGAGACTTACAAAAGGACTTTGATAAATCAGAGGCGGATCAGATTCAATACAAACACGTGGAAGATACTGGAAGGAGAAATGGACTTCATTAGCATACTATGGATGGTGTAGAAATAGCTGCTGGTAACGTGGGAAGGGCAGCAACACAGGGAATAGAATGCTTAATTATATTGCTGGGTTAGGTAAATACAAATCAGAATATGTTGTGCTAAAACTGTATAGATCCCTGAGTACTGTGTTGAGATTTGGTTGCTGGGACATAAGGGAAACATTGATGACGTGAAAGTGGTGCTGAAATTAGGCTAATCCTTAAGGATAGACTTCCAAATGGTTAAGTTAATGTAAGATTAAGGTAGATAGTGAGAAACTATTTCCTCTGGTGGGAAAGTCCAGAACAAGGGGGGCATGGCCTTAAAATTAGAGCTAGGCCGTTCAGGGGTGATGTCAGGAAGCACTTCTTCACACAAAGTGTGGTGGCAATCCAGAGCTTTCTCCCCTAAAAAGCTGTTGAAGCTGGGGGTCAATTGAAAGTTTAAAAACTGCGATTGATAGATTTTTATTAGGCAAGGGTATTGAGGATTACAGAACCAGGGCGGGTAGATGAAGTTCAGATACAGATCAGCCATGATGTAATTGAATGGCGGAACAGGCTCGATGGGCTGAATGGCCTCCTCCTGTTCCTATGCAAGAGTGTTTAACACTTTTTTGCTGATTTTATGTAGGCATAGATCTAGGCCGAGAGGGAGTGATGTTGAAATTTGTTGATGTTACTAAAGTAGGAGGTACAGTTAATTCTTAATAAGGCCGAAGGAAGCTGCAAAGAATTCTGTTGGCTGGTTTCACATTTTCTGGAACAATTATCCTACCGCCCACTCTTAAATAGAAAAGTGTGTAAATTTATCTTCTAATTAATTTCTTAGTTTTCTGGTCTTCAGTGTTGTTGAGCTGTGCTTATTTAAAGATTGTTTCAGGCTGTGCTTGTGGCTCTCATCAGCTGTTACACAATTCAGATCAATGGGTCGGGTAGAAATGTTTGACATTTTTGGTCTGAGATGTGAATGAATCCCTCGGCTTAGAAGGAAAGAAGAAACTGCATTTAAGCAGTGCCTTAAGTCCTCAGGACATCCCAAAGCAAACTACAATCAATGAATTACTTCAGAAATGCAGTATGTAGGCAAATGTGGCAGTGATGTGCACACAGCAAGGTCCAACAAACAGCAAAAGAGTAACTAGATAATTCACTTTTATGGTATTGTATAGGGAGGGATGTTGGCCAGGACACTAGCTCAGCAAGCAAAGGTGGCACCTGCAATGATGCAGCACTCCGCTAGTACTGTGCTGAAGCCCTGGATCTTAGCAAGGATATTAATTTTCTTCTAATGATTTGTCTTTTGTAAATTAATTAATTTGTACTGTGTGCCTGTATTCTTTCTCGGTGGAAGTTGAGCACTGTGATTGTTTTTTGTTGAGATAGTTTGATCAGTGTTTGCAAGGCTCCCTTTCATTGTGGTAGCTAGTGTCTGTGTTATTGTTGCAGAACTTGGTACTTTATCAAAATTTGACTTTTATGTGTTGTGTCTATAATCTCTGTTTTCTGTGATGTTGCAGACAGTACTGATTTCTGTTACTGTGTTTTGGAATGTTTTCCCATGATGTATAAAAGCCTATATTTAAGTGCTGTTCGCCATTTATTTATAGGCGTAGGTTTGCTTTGCTGAGCAATTTTTTGGGGGTTATTTTGAGAGGTTTCCATATGTGTAATACAATCACCCTGGTTAACTGTTTCCAATCCAAGCTGCTGAGAAATTCACGCAGGTAAGTTTTTGTTTGCCTGAGATGGAGTGCCTTAATCTAAATCATGTTAGCAAAGACAGGCTAACAAAGCAGTTAATAAAGCATGTGGCATCCTGGGCTTTATAAATAGACATGATGCGGAGATGCCGGTGTTGGACTGGGGTGGACAAAAGTGAGAAGTCGCGCAACACCAGGTTATAGTCCAACAGCTTTATTTGAAATCACAAGCTTTCGGAGCGCTGCTCCTTCGTCAGGTGAAGTGAAGAAATACATATGGGCACAGCATATATAGTCAGAGAACAATGCCAGACGACTACAGTTAATCTTTCTAACTGCCCTTTATCACACCTCGGCAGAGAGACAATCACGGCAATCAAAGGTGTGGATGGTGTCCAACCAGGTCAGTCAGGAAGACATTACATCAAAGACGATAGCAAAATACAACAAAGACAATGAGGTGGGGTCACAATGGGTCAAATGTAGCAGCTGCTGGAGTCTGTATGGAAAACACAATTTTTTAAAACTTTTTTTTGCTGGAAATTACAGCAGGCCGCATCTGTGTAGAGAGAACAAGCCAGCGATGACTCTACGTCAGGTGGGGTTACATGTAGCGTGACATGAACCCAAGATCCCGGTTGAGGCCGTCCTCATGGGTGTGGACCTTGGCTATCAGTTTCTGCTCGATGATTTTGCGTTGTCGATGTCTCGAAGGCCGCCTTGGAGAACACTTATCCGAAGATCGGAGGCTGAATGTCCTTGACTGCTGAAGTGTTCCCCGACAGCCCCGGACATTCAGGATGGTTTCAGGGATGAGGGATTACAGTTACGTGGATAGACTGGAGAAGCTGGGGTTGTTCTCCTTAGAGCAGAGAAGGACAAGAGAAGATTTGATAGAGGTGTTTAAAATCATGAAAAGTTTAGATAGAGTAAATAAAGAGAAACTGTTTCCAATGGCTGACTGGTCGATAACCAGAGGGCACAGATTCAAGGTGATTGGCTAAAGAACCAGAGGTGACATGAGGAACAACGTTTTTACGCAACAAGTGGTTAGGATTTGGAATGCACTGCCTGATAGGCTGGTGGATACAGATTCAATAGTAGCCTTCAAAAGGGAATTGGATTAATACTTGAAGGAGAAAAATTTGCAGGGATATGGGTCTGAAGCCGGGGAGTGGGACTAACTGGATTGCTCTTTGAAATAGCCAGCGCGGACTCGATGGGCCAAATGGCCTCTTTCTGTGCTGTACTATTCTATGATTCTATGTGTTAGTCTATGTCACACAGAATAAATTCATAATATTCACACATTGCTACAACTTCTGTATTAAGCTATTTTTCATTATTTCTCATAGATGTTCTAAAACTGAATCACATGGAATGTATGTCTGTGGTTTCCTCCTTTACTGTAGCCCTCAATGCTAACTACCCCGTGATACCCTTTGCCTATGCCAAGCTGTTAACTTATTAGATAACACATTATCCTACACCAATCATGGTAGGCATTAAGCTCAGCCTATATGAGCGCATGTTAACCTGACCACCAAATTGCACCTTTCAGCTACTGTTGTCCCAAGTCTTGGAGTTTTCTTAATGGCTTTGTGATGGACATCGGCCTTCGATGAGGCGAAGGGATAACATGGCCCAGCTCTAGATGTCCCAGTCCAATGTCACATATCAGTCTTAGTGGTTTATTGTGCCCAGCCTTTCTATTGACTAACACAATTGTGCTCCTAAAACTTCTAATCTGTAGTGACTGTAAATCTGCAGTGGATGTATTGATATAGCTCTTAGTTTTATCCTGTACATATTGTCACATTCTGAGCATAGAATTTCAGAAAAGCAGTTAATGTATTTTAAGGTTAGCTTGTTTTTAAGGTTGATGAACATTTGTCTTCTGGTATGTATAAAGTTAACTTTTGTTGCTTTAAGGTTTCATTTGTCATGACTTTGGTGCATGTTTTGCTAATTCCATAGATGTACAAAAGAGAGACTATTGCAATAGCCTTCTGCATGTAACATGAAAAAAATAAACATAGCTAAGACCCATGAGGGTATGTGTAACAATCTGTAGCAAGTGTATTGAGTTGAAAACGAAGCAGCGAGCCTGGAGACCACCTTGGCAAGTTTTCTTGCTGCTTACATTTTGACCTATTGTGCATCTTATTGTGTTTGCAGAGAGACTGGATGGTGAACATTGGTGAACAAGCATTAGACATATGCATAGTGTCATTCAATCAAGCTGCTTCCTCTATATTAGTACTTGGTGAGAGAAACCTCTTCTGCTTTAAGGAAAATGGCCAGCTTCGCTTCATGAAAAAGCTGGAATACAATCCAAGCTGCTTCTTGCCATACACCTCAGGTATGTAAAGTTAATACAGTTCACAGATAAGTACAGATGTGGGATACCATTCTGCACAATAGCTCACGCTTCCATAGAAAACTATGATCCTTATTTAAAGATTGTTTTAAATAATGTGAATCTCTCCGTGTTGCCATATCTGAGATTGCTAAAAATTGGTATGGTTGATGCAGGTAGTAACAATGGAAGCTGCCAAGAAGTGGATGTGGTTGTGACCTATATCACACCATTCCACATTTCCTATTGATAATTTTGGGGAGATTCAAAATGGGTAAAATGCCAAGATTTACCCCTAATTTTGATGTCACCAATTTTGGCCGCAAATAGAAACTTTGAGTCCTCTACTTTGGACCCCAAGCAAATGAGACGATCCTTCTTCCTGAAGACAAAGTTATTCATGGTAAATGGAGACAACAAAGAAAGTAGAAAACTTTGTTTTCTAAATTGAATGCAAATTAAGATTCTTGCTGATGGCAGAGAGTTACCATCGTTGGCCGACAGCTGCATGTTGTGTCACTGGTAACCTGACTGATTTAGCTCGGTTAGGGGAGTTAATCCTGACAGATTGCAAGTTACCGACTTGATGAAACATGACATTTACATGTTAAGTAAAATTGCAAAAAGTTACTTCAGTATATATTAGTTTACTTGTCAATTATTTCACAATTATATTAATATGAATAGTTAATTTGTAAATACAATAAACTTTAATTCCATTTCTCAAAAAAGTGGGAGTGGGAAATGACAGGTTTCTGGTTGCCTTCATTTATAACCCAGTACTCAAAGTGACTGCAAGATGGCCATGTCCATAGAAATTACAACATGGAAACAGGACATTTCAGCCCAACTGTCTGTGTTGGCGTTTACCCTCTGAGAAAGTAGGTCTAATCACATTTACCCTCCTTTTTCCCATATCCCTTCAACCCTTTTTCCTTCATCCATCTATCCAATCTACTATTGAATGTTGACATAGTTTCTGCCTCAACCACTAACCCTGGAAGTGAATCTCACAGTCTCCCAACTCTCTGTGTGAAGAAGATGCGCCTCCCCTATGTTCTAAAGCTCTTACATTTAATCTTGTATCTATGGCCCCTCGTTCTTGACTCCTCAACTACTGGAAACAGTCTGCTTAGAACATAAGAACATAAGTAGGAGCAGGAGTAGGCCATATGACCCTTCGGGCCTGCTCCGCCATTCAATAGGATCATGGCTGATCCGAACCTAGACTCACGTCCACTTCCCTGCCCGCTCCCCATAACCCTTAATTCCCTTATCAGCTAGGAAACTGTCTATCGTTTTAAATTTATTTAATGTCGCAGCTTCCACAGCTCTCTGAGGTAGCAAATTCCATAGATTTACTACCCTCTGAGTGAAGAAGTTTCTCCTCATCTCAGTTTTGAAACGGCAGCCCCTTATTCTAAGATTATGCCCCCTAGTTCTAGTCTCACCCATCAGTGGAAACATCCTCCCCGCCTCCACCCGATCAAGCCCCCTCACAATCTTATATGTTTCGATAAGATCGCCTCTCATTCTTCTGAATTCCAATGAGTAGAAGCCCAACCTACTCAACCTTTCCTCATAAGTCAACCCCCTCATCTCCAGAATCAACCGAGTGAACCTTCTCTGAACTGCCTCGAGAGCAAGTATATCTTTTCTTAAATATGGAAACCAAAACTGTACGCAGTACTCCAGGTGTGGCCTCACCAGTACCCTGTATAGCTGAAGCAAGACTTCCCTGCTTTTATACTCCATCCCCCTTGCAATAAAAGCCAAGATTCCATTGGCCTTCCTGATCACCTGCTGTACCTGCATACTAAACTTCTGTGTTTCATGCACCAGGACCCCCAGATCCCTTTGTACTGTAACACTTTGCAGTTTCTTTCCATTTAGATAATAACTTGCTCTTTGATTTTTTCTGCCAAAGTACATAACCTCACACTTTCCAACATTATATTCCATCTGCCAAATTTCCGCCCACTCACTTAGCCTGTCTATGTCCTTTTGCAGGTTTTTTATGTCCTCCTCACTCACTGCTTTCCCTCCCATCTTTGTATGATTTACCCTTCATAAAACCATGCTTCTGTCTACCCTGTCCCATCCTTTCATAATTCTAAGCACTTTTATTATATCGTCCTGTAATTTGCATTGTTCTGATGAAAAAAGATCCTATTTTTCAAGTCTTTCTTGGTATTGTATTTGTATTTTCTCATACCAGGCAGCATTCTAGTGAGTCCGTGTTGTACCCTCTCCATATATCAGTGTAGCTTATAGATGTGCCACCTTATTCTAGCAGAAACAAGTGGTCTAGTAATTCTATTCTCTCTTCTCCCCTCCTCCAGGTTGAAGTACTGATCTCACCCATGGTAATTGGAGGACAATTTTAGTCAAAGAATTAGGAGCACTACACCTAACACTGGTGTTAGGCATAAACACTGGCATAAAATGCAATACCAAGCACCAAGTGTGTTCTGGCAACTGCAATAACATCAGACTCTAATCATTAAATGTACAAAGATAGAGGGCGCGAAATTCAGTAGCGCCCCGTTTCGGGACGGTAACGCTGGCGAGGCGGGACATCCTGCACCCGGTGAGGAAGTCCCGCCACGGCTGCGAAAATTTGCCTTACTGCCCCACCCAGGAAGTGGAGCGCAATGTCGGACGCTCCACTTCCTGGTGGGGCGGTAACTGAGGCGATGGAGCACTGCAGCGTTTCAATGCCCCTCCCCTTCAGTTAAAGGGGAGGGCCGCTGCACACTCTGCAGGGCGTCCGATGGCCCCAACGAGGCCACCAGGGCGGCGTGGTGCCATGGCAGTAGCCGGCGCTGAGATGCAGTGCGGCACGATGTTGGCCGGGACCACGCCACGGCACGGTCGGCCTGGCTCGCGATCCGCGAGGCTGGTGCTGACACCGCCCGCGGCAGCCTCGCGGGGCACAGCTGAATTTTTGCCGTGGGGCGGTAAGGGGTCGCATCACATGGCAGAATGTTTTGAGTGCTGGTTGTATTGCAGTCCATGACTACTAAATGTCTTTGAAGTTTTAAAGTACATGCTTGTATATCCTACAAAATATTCTTCCATATACATTGAACTTTGACATATAAATAGAGTTGCTGCCATCTACTGAGGCAAAAATGACCGTGGACATTGACTCTTTAAGGACTTTGTTTCTTGCATGGTCATCCTGACCTGTTAATGGCACCAGCCTTGACAATTACCCGTTCCTACAAGGAAAAACTCCTTTATTCACTGTTTATTGGCTGTTTTCTTCTTTGAACTCCGTGCAGTTCATTTACCTGCAGTCTTGGAGTAATTCTATAGTCATTCATTTTAAAGTTTTTTTCACTTTTAAGGAACAGGAATGTAAATGTGCAGGGGCAGCTCCTCAAACAGGCACCACCACTTCATATCGTCGAGGGTTCTTTGTTGCTTCCTTTCATTTCCGCACATTTGAGGATAAGCAAAGAGCCCCCATGCTCTCGGGGAGAAGGGAGGACATTACTGAGAGAGCAGACGAAGTCATGTTCCGGGAGATGATGCAAAGACGGGTTGCATATAAGAATTGCATATAGATACAAGAATTCTTACTGCAAATATTTCTACTATATCACAGTTATTTGCCTACTATTTATTTGTATTAAAACAAGGTGCTTATAATTTAAGTTCACATGACTTCAGTTATGTTGGAGAGACTAGAGAGGCTGAGATTGTTCTCCTAAGAGTGGAGAAGGTGAAGAGGAGATTTAATAGAGCTCTTCAAAATTGCGAGGGGTTTTGATAGAGTAGTTAGGGAGAAACTTTTTTTTATCATCAAAAACTGGGAGAAAAACTCCAAACTCCAATATTCCCAGGTAAATTTGAGAAAATCAATTTTTTTGAACATGGCTAAAACTCAAATCAAGCTAGAGACCTAAATAAAGGCACAATTAAGCTAAATGACAAGCCACAATTATTTACACAGTTCACACACACTACTTTTGTGGGTTGCAGTAGCATTTCCAAAGATTCTGGCAAGGCTTTACTACTGCTTTTAGTTGCACTCATTTCAGTCACAGGACTTACTGAGCCTGTAATCTGTTAGTTTCTGTCATCTCTTAAACACTGCTTTTAATTATAGTATGTAGGTACTGGGACTTTAGAATGTTTGCAAAGTTTTTGCTGAATTGAGAGTCTATTTTAGAAATCAAAGGTTTGTAGAATTATATTGTTTCTATGCATTTGTTTGTATATTTATAAGTCTCTGTTTACAGATCAGAACTGTACTTTGGTTTAGATAATGTAACAATAATAGATTGGGCAACTTTTAGATCAGCCAGAGCAAGTTATTAACGTGTAAAAACTTGGCTGATGTGAAAATAAAATCTGACAGCATAATTATAGACTTGACAAAATAGGTATGATTTTCAAAAACATTCACTTTTTTTTCTTTAGTTAATAACTTAACTTAATTGCTTGACACTAAACTGGCCAAAACCCGGGGGGAGACAGGTGTTGCGAGCAGTAGCAAAGCAGGTAGAATAAGTTTAACCTGCCAAACTGAAGTTACTGCTTAAACTTTTCCTTTTCTTGCCCTTCTTCCCTCCCTCCCTCTGTTTATATTGTGTACGGTTCATTTAAAGTTGACTGGGATCGATGTCCTAGGGGGAGTGTTTGCTAGTGCTGTTGGGGAGGGTTTAAACTAAAATGGCAGGGGGTTGGGAACTTGTGCAGGGAGACAGAGGAAAGGGAAGCAAGGATAGAAACAAAAGACAGGAAGGAGAAAAGCAAAAATGGAAGGCAGAGAAATCAAGGGTGTAAATCAAACAGGGCTACAGTAAATAATAATTCTAAAAGGACTAAGAGTGTTAAAAAAACCAGCCTGAAGGCTTTGTGTCTTAATGCGAGGAGCATTCGTAATAAGGTGGATGAATTAGCTGCGCAAATAGATGTAAACAGATATGATATAATTGGGATTACGGAGACATGGCTCCAGGGTGATCAAGGCTGGGAATTCAACATCCAGGGGTATTCAATATTCAGGAAGGACAGGCAAAAAGGAAAAGGAGGTGGGGTAGCATTGCTGGTTAAAGAGATTAACACAATAGTAAGGAAGGATATTAGCTCTGATGATGTGGAATCTGTATGGTTAGAGCTGAGAAATGCCAAGGGGCAGAAAACGTTTGGGGGTCTGTATACAACTCCCACTAACAGTAATGCTGAGGTTGGGGATGGCATTAAATGGGAAATTAGAGACGCGTGCAATAAGGGCACAGCAGTTATCATGGGTGACTTTAATCTACATATAGATTGGGCTAACCAAATTAGTAACAATACTGTGGAGGAGGAATTCCTAGAGTGTATACGGGATGGTTTCCTGGACCAATATGTCGAGGAACCAACTAGAGATCAGGCCATCTTAGACTGGGTATTATGTAATGAGAAAGGATTAATTAGCAAACTTGTTGTGTGAGGCCCCTTGGGGAGGAGCGATCATAATATGATAGAATTCTTCATTAAGTTGGAGAGTGAAGTAGTTGACTCAGAGACTAGGGTCCTGAATTTAAATAAAGGAAACTACGATGGTATGAGGCGCAAGTTGGCTAGGATGGATTGGGGAACGTTACTTAAAGGGTTGACGGTGGATAGGCAATGGCAAACATTTAAAGATCGCATGGATGAACTACAGAATTTGTTCATCCCTGTTTGGCATAAAAATAAAACAAAAAAGGTGATACAACCGTGGCTAACAAGGGAAATTAGGGATAGCATAAGATCCAAGGAGAGGACATATAAATTGGCCAGAAAAAGCAGCAAACCTGAGGATTGGGAGCAGTTTAGGATTCAGCAAAGGAGGACAAAGGGATTAATTAAGAGGGGGAAAATAGAATATGAGAGTAAGCTTTCAGGGAACATAAAAACTGACCGTAAAAGCTTCTATAGATATGTGAAGAGAAAAAGATTGGTGAAGTCAAGCGTAGGTCCCTTGCAGTCAGAATCAGGGGAATTTATAATGGGGAACAAAGAAATAGCAGACCAATTAAATACATACTTTGGTTCTGCCTTCACAAAGGAGGACACAAATAACCTCCCAGAGGTGTCGGGGAACATAGGATCTAATGAGAGGGAGGAACTGAATGAAATCAGTATTTGTAGGGAAATGGTGTTAGGGAAATTGATGGGATTGAAGGCCGATAAATCCCCAGGGCCTGATAATCTACATCCTAGGGTACTTAAGGAAGTGGCCCTAGAAATAGTAGATGCATTGCTGGTCATCTTCCAAAATTCTATAGACTCTGGAACAGTTCCCATGGATTGGAGGGTAGCTAATGTAACCCCACTATTTAAAAAAGGTGGGAGAGAGAAAACGGGGAATTATAGACCGGTAAGCCTGACATCGGTAGTGGGGAAAATACTAGAGTCCATTATAAAAGATGTAATAGCAGAGCACTTGGAAAACAGTGACAGGATCGGACAAAGTCAACATGGATTTACAAAAGGTAAATCATGCTTGACTAATCTACTGGAATTTTTTGAGGATGTAACTGGTAGAATAGATAAGGGAGAACCAGTGGATGTGGTGTATTTGGACTTTCAGAAGGCTTTCGATAAGGTCCCGCATAAGAGATTAGCGTGCAAAGTTAAAGCACATAGGATTGGGGGTAAGGTACTGACTTGGATAGATAACTGGTTGGCAGACAGGAAGCAAAGAGTTGGAATAAACGGGTCTTTTTCCGAGTGGCAGGCAGTGACTAGTGGGGTACCGCAGGGATCGGTGCTAGGACCCCAGCTATTCACAATATATATTAATGATCTAGACAAGGGAACTAGATGTAATATCTCCAAGTTTGCAGACGACACAAAGTGTGTGCTGTGAGGAGGATGCAGAGAAACTCCAGTATGATTTGGACAGGTTAGGTGATTGGGCAGATGCATGGCAGATGCAGTATAATGTGGATAAATGCGAGGTTATCCACTTTGCTGGCAAAAACAGGAAGACAGATTATTATCTGAACAGCAATAGATTGGGAAAAGGGGAAGTGCAACGAGACCTGGGTGTCCTTGTGCACCAGTCGCTGAAGGTAAGCATGCAGGTGCAGCAGGCGGTTAAGAAGGCAAATGATATGTTGGTCTTCATAGCGAGAGGATTCGAGTACAGGAGCAAGGATGTCTTGCTGCAGTTGTACAGGGCCTTGGTGAGACCACACCTTGAGTATTGTGGGCAGTTTTGGTCGCCTTATCTGAGGAAGGATGTTCTTGCCATGGAGGGAGTGCAGCAAAGATTCACCAGACTGATACCTGGGATGGCAGGAATGACGTATGAAGAGAGATTGGGTTGATTAGGCTTATATTTGCTAGAGTTTAGAAGAATGAGAGGGGATCTCATTGAAACTTATAAAATTCTAACGGGACTAGACAGACTAGATGTAGGAAGGATGTTCCCGATGGCAGGGGAGTCCAGAACCAGGGGTCACAGTCTAAGGGTAAGGGGTAAGCCATTTAGGACTGAGATGAGGAGGAATTTCTTCACCCAGAGAGTGGTGAACCTGTGGAATTCTCTACCACACAAGGCAGTTGAGGCCAATTCATTAAATATATTCAAGAAGGAGTTGGATATATTTCTTCAGGCTAAAGGGATCAAGGGATATGGGGAGAAAGCAGGGACAGGGTACTGAATTTGGATGATCAGCCATGATCTCATTAAATGGCGGAACAGGCTCGAGGGGCCGAATGGCCTACTCCTGCTCCTATCTTCTCTGTTTCTTAAAACTGCTCAGTTTGCTGTTTAACTGAGGTCTTGGACCATCTAAAGTAAAATGAACGAATGACTGAAAATATGGGACAGAGGGATTCTGTAAGAACACGCCAATCCTTCGGCGACAGTTACCAGTCTAATTAGTTCTTTCTGTCATCGTAACTGTCTCAATCAATTGAGACAATGCAAATTTCTGATATAATGTTAAATGATGAGGTGGGACCATTCATGGTAAATAGATGAAGGCTACAGATTAGAAAGTGCCAAGAACATAGAAAGATATTAGCGGGCCAATGCTTCACATGCTCATATGCCATTCCTCTGTTCTACTATATTAATTGAGGCACCAACCTGTTAAAATAAACAAGTTAATCCCTCTGTTCAAATACCAGACAGGGGAATGTCTTACAACTGGTTACCAGTTTGGCTGCTAATATGAATAGTAGTAACTTGAAGGCTTATATGGTTAAAGGACACCAGTAACATTTAGTATTGAGCGTACTGCCAGAATGTGAATTCCACCATTGTCTTCTCCCCTTCTAGCTCAATGTTGAGTAGTACATTTTAGGAGGATTAATAAGTAAAGGACACTGAATGGTAAATGGTGAAACGAGTAGCGACAGTTAAGAGTTTATGAGACAAATCTTTAAAAGTGGGAGGATAGGTTTAAAAAAAAAATTATGTTCTAACTTTCAAAATTAATGGCATTGAGTACAAAAGCAAAGAGGTAATGCTAAACCTATATGAAGCTGGTAAGGCTGCACATAGAATATTGTGCCCAGTTTTGGGCACCTTGCATGGCTTTACAATTCTTGATGTTGAATTCCATCTGCTACCTCTGCTCATTGACCTAAACAGTCCAGATTCCTTTGAATTATCACACATTGGTTAGCATCATTGTACCTAATTTGGCATAGTTTGCAAACTTAGACATCTTGAATAATATTCTGTCCTCCTAAGTCATTTACATAAATATTATAAACAATACCGGCTCCAAAACTGACAACTGTGTCAAACAGGATTTCAGCAGCCATGGGGGTGAGTTAGGGAGAGTAATCATAGCTTTGTTGATGCACTAGGTATGATGTATGTATTGAATTGCAAGATTAACCCAGTTGAGTAATTTTAATAATTTCTTGAACGATGACAGACACTGTATTCAACATTTATCCTTAAAAGAAAACTAGTGAATCTTCCTTGTATTTCCTATGGTGAGTTTGTGGTCACTTTATCCCAAGGACAGAAGTGCTGTGGTGTGGGACAGGTGTGCAATTTCTGCTAAAAGGATTGGGAAAGAAGTTTCTGATCTATGTGCCTTCTGCCCTCACTCCAATGGTGGTGTTCATTAGACTCAGAAGAGTGATATCTTTCTGTTGCATTCAGGTGCCTAAATGAAGAATGTGGCTTCCCAGGATTGGCATAGCATACAGCCAGTCAAGAGAAACCAAGGCATTAGCAGAAAAAACTCAGGCAGCACTTATTGGGAGTTATGTATCTGGTGACTCAGTGCACGGGACCTCATTGTACGATCACTGTCTGAGTCAGGCTGGGCTGAATTGTACGGGCAACAGGTGAACAGGCTGGCCAGGAAGTACTCGTGCAAGCAAGTTTGGACTTGGACAAGTCAGGCAAGTGGGCTGGAAAGGATTCAGATTGGCAAACGAGCAGGCAGGCTGGGAAACACTCAGGCCGATTGGTCAGCACTCGGGCCAATAGGTCAGTACCGGGCTGGGAAACGCTATAGGCCAAGCCTGAAAGCAACACAATGGACTCTGGTTGGGTGGGGATGGAACTTTTTTTTAAAATTTCCTGTAGAATCGAATGCAGAACTGTCCCACTTGAGGGTGGCCTTGAAGCCACCCTCAAGCTCCAAGGTTTCTGATGGGGGTTGTGCCTCAGCAAAGCTCAGTGTGTATTTCCAACAGGAGCTGAACAATTTAATGGTTAATTTCAAGTAATTTTTTGCAAATTGTAGCTTTTCTCATTATGTTCTAAATTTGTGGCATGTGTATGGTTAACTGTTTGAAGAACAAGATGGGTGACACATTCCCAAAATAACATTTTTGAATGGTTTTATTGGCCCCCCTTCTCCTACCCTAGCTGTTACAGCCGATTCTTGAGTGGCAGTTTTCGACATCTCCTGCTACTTGGTGATTGGAAGTTCCCCAACCCATTCAGTTGTGATTTGTTGTTTGATAAACGTGACATCTGACACAATCTGGTGCAGATAAGTCACATATTTTGCATATGCAACTGTGGCACCTGAAGTGTGTTAGGTGTACGATAGACGCAGATTTTTACACACACAGTTCCTTGCTCCCGTCTATCTAACAGTAGGAGAAGGTGTCAAATGAAATAGTGGAAGAGGGTGCTGATCAGCAAAGCCATCTGGGCGCTAGAGAATAAATGTGTGAAACCATCAGCACCGTGCTTGGCTATAGCTTTTAAAGAGGCAGTTTAGGTATTGAGCTGCCTTAGCAGAGGGATAGAGTACAAATTAAAAGAGGTAATAGTGTTTCTGCAAGAGGCATTGCTCAGTTCCCATTTGGAATACTGTGTCCAGTTTGGATCACCTATTCGTAGGAAGAATATTATTGCCCTCGAGAGGGCAGGAAGATGAGTGTAGCAGATGATTATGGGCATCCGAAATTGAAGTTGTGAGGAAAGATTAAAGAAGGCGGGCTTCTTCGTGGGGAAAATTGGAGATTGAGGTGATCTCATTGAAATTTTCAAGATTACATCGGGAATTGACAACATTTCCCCAGGAAAATTGTTCACCTATGTCAGGAACACAAGTTAGTATGTCAGATGAGAAGTCAGTAAGAACTGTTTGACTCCGAGTAATAAGTTATCAGGGAAGGACATTGAATCAGACAGTACAACAACAACTTGCATGTATATAGCACCATTAATGTCCCAAGTTGCTTCATAGGAGAAAGCGAGTCAGGAACAAAGAGATTAGGAGAGGTGACTAAAAGCTTGGTTGAAGAGATGGGTTTTGAGAGAGTTTTTAAAGGGGGAGATGGGGTGAAAAGTTTTTTGGATGGAATTACAGAAAGTCCTATCTGGGCAGCTGAAATCTGTGCCACCAATGGTGGGGGGTGGGCTTGTACAAAAGGCCAAAGTCAGGGGAACGGAGATTTGGTGGGTGGGACACTGGGCTAGAGGAGATAGTAGAGGTGGTGTGGGGCCGTGGAGTGACTTCAAGGTGAGGATCAGGAAGTTAAATTAAATGGGTTCTCGAGACAATTGGATTCATTTGCAAGAAATGGAATTGGGAGATATGGCAGGAAGATGGGTAGGAGGGGTGAACTGTGAACAAGGGGCATGTTTGTTTGACTGAATGGCCATTTCCTATTCTTAAAAATTCTTATATTAATAGAAATGTATTCAAAGAATAGCTAGCCAGAGGAAAAATAAGCTGACATCATCGTGCACAACCCAGAATTGAAATAAAGATGGTAGAAAGAACTTGGATTTATGTAACAGCTTTCACATCATCAGAACATCCCAAAACACTTCTCAGCCAGTGAATTATTTTTTAAGTGTAGTCACTGTTGTAATGTAGGCATACGCAGACAGGATTTTGATTTAACGTCTCGTCCACAAGGCGGTACCTCTGCCATGCCGCGTTCCCTGAAGAGACAGCCTAGATTATGTGCTGACGTCCTGGAGAGGTAGCAGGAAGACTGGTTGTGGCATTTTGGTTACATTTCCTTTGTTGCTGAAGCACTGTTTTTGTAGAATTGGTCTTTAAAGTGCTTGCCGTAGCATTTGCAGGTTGGTCTTATCTCCTGCACAGTAGCAGTTAATTGTTTCTTTATTTTCACATTCTACCTGTATGCCATTCATTATCGTTTGAAGGTGCATACTAAAACAAACATTGTATTAGAACTTTCACACATAATATTAGCTGTTTGATTTATAATCCATTGAACTTCAAGAAAAGTCGTTTTTATTTGTTATGAAGATCAGATGTATTCCTGAGTCTTTGTATGGGAATGGTAGCAAAATTCCCAGCTAGAAAATGATCCAAATGTAAATGAGAAGTTCATTCTGAATCTGGAAGATTTACTCGATTTGAACTAGGCCAATTGACTTTCTGTCATCTTTTGTCTTCTAGTTGTAAACTATATTGTGCAAATGTTTTGTATAAACCAGAGTTTATATATACGTTGTATAATTGGTAAAGAGTCAACCGTCCCAGTCAGATAGGACAAATATTTTCTGAAGGATCAGTCAGCTGTATACCATAAATTGGGAAAATATATCAACAAGTTCCAGGAGTTGCTGATACATTTGCAGAATGTGCCAAGGTTTGAAAACCACGTGATGCTTTTTCCAATCACCATTCCAGCTTTATCAAATAAAAACACTTCTATAAACTCCAATCCTAGTCACTTGCATGTGCACCAGGCATTGCTGGCACTGCACATGGAGAATTCTGTTCAAACTTTACTTTGTGAAGTGCTTTGTTTTAACAAACTAAAACATTGTAACCTCCATATAGTCTTATGTAAATTGTTATGATCCCCAGTGAGTTAAAACAGGAAAGACAAATGCGCCTGTAGATGTGAAATACTGCATTGTGTATGGTGTTTATTTTGTTGGGGAAACCAGTAATTTATTTCTTCCGTTGTTTACCTTGTAGTGTTGGAAGGAACAATAAACACTCTCATTGGGAACCACAATAACAAGCTACTCATATACCAAGATGTTACTCTGAAATGGGTTGCACAGCTTCCCCATGTTCCTGTGTCTGTACAAGTCGCCAACTTCCAGTGAGTACCCCTGTGTTTAAAAATCTACCACCGTCACTGCAGTATAGCAGGATATACTTTGTCTGCACGTAATAATGTCTCATCTGTTTCCCGGTTGCTTGTGTGATATTATAGTGCAGATACTTTGTCTGGTTTATTTTATTGTGCTGCTGATCACGGTGTGTAATGAAAGAGTGGCAAAAATGGCTAAAATTTCCAAAATCAAATGTGTATTCTGTATTGGAATCAAAATGGGATCATCTCTAATGGATACATGTCTATAAAAGAGACTAGGCATGACATTCCCCGAATGGTACGCAGTTCTTCATGAAAAATCATTCATAACACTTTTCATAAAGTTAAACAAAAATACCAGGCTTCTTTCCCTACATGAAGGACATTTAAACAGAATTGATATAAAGTAGGGTCTTGCTGTTTGGTGTTATTGGAGGAATTTATCTTGTTGTATTTACGCCTGCAGATTAGAATTACAACTTGCATTCATGTACACCTTTATCTAATATCTCATCGAAGTCTTTCAATAATTAGTAATTTCTAGTAGAATAATAAGGGCTGTCTCTCTCTAAATTTTGCAGTAATAGGATAATTAATTTTTGAATTATTGATGTTGACTCTCATTCTCTAGCTCTGTTTTCCCCTCCTCCTCCTTCTTCTCCTTCTTAGGCAGTCCCTCGGAACTGAGGATGACTTGCTTCCACATTAAAAATGAGTTCTCAGGTGACTGATGAGTCCAATGCAGGGACCTACAGTCTCTGTCACAGGTGGGGCAGACGGTGGTTGAAGGGGCGGGTGGGCGGGGTGCTTGGGTTGACGTGCGCTCCTTGCGCTTGGCTTCTGCTTGCTCCCGGCGAAGAGACTCAAGGGGCTGGATTTTGATACTGGGGTGGGTTGGGGTCGTGTCATCCACTTTTCGTGTTATCCACCCGACTGCAATTGGATGTGGGAGATTGATGCAATTTTCATCTAATTGGGCAATTGAGTTCCAGCATGTGGGAATCCATGACCCAATTAGTGTTTTCAGTCTGAAAGTTGCCTCTGATGATGTCATCATTGCTGCTGCATTGAAGGTCTTCAAACACTGCCTGGCCTTTGCTGTGAGAGGACCTGCAAAATGAGCAGCAGCAGTCCTAAGTCTGCGCCCAGATATTTTTACATCACCACTCCCAGATATGTCTCCTCTCCATCCATCCACATATGCATCCCCACAGCCAGCCAGCCCTATCCATATGTGCTACCGCCAGGTTTCACAATCGTGGTTCAGAACAGGCGTGCTTCACGTATAACAACGGTTAAAATCACAAAGGCCTTTCAAAATGGCATTATAGAGCCAATTTAGTGCTTGTTAAGAGCCTTAACAACCTATCCCGCCTCTTAAAGGCAGGACGGAGTCGGGACCAGCAGACACGACTTAATGAAAATTGCGTGGAGGCGGACTTGTGCACACCCGCCAGTTTTCGCGATTTTAACCCCCCACACACCTCCAAACCCGCCTCCCACGGGTCAATCAAAATCCAGCCCAAGGTGTTCGGCGCCTTCCCGGATGCTTCTCCTCCACTTTGTGCGGTCTTGGGCCAGGGATTCCCAGGTGTCGGTGGGGATGTTGCACTCTTTCAAGGAGGCTTTGAGGGTGTCCTTGAAGCGTTTCCTCTGCCCACTTGGGGCTCTCTTGCCCCTATACTTTATCCTGTCTCACACACACAAAGTAAAAATGACTCCCAAGTACTGTCATCACTGGCACAAGGCTCTTGTCCTCTATTTTTCCATTTACAATTTCAGCAGCTATCAATAGAGACACACGGCCTGCTTCAATTTCTTGTTGAGTAGCCAGTCTATATTTACAGTGCCAATGAGTCATGTACAGGTACATAGAAATTTAAATGAACAAGTGTCTTCCCTCTGAGAATGCCAATATTCTTTTTCATATTGTATTTCCCCCACACGGCACTGGGTCACATTCTACTTTTGTGATGTTGAAGGCAAACACCCCCCCCCCCCCCCACCCCACGTGACCATCCCCACTCCTGCTCAGAATAAAAGAGCACGCCTCACTTTGGAGCATCTATTTATTTTTCCTAAGTGGGTGAATGTTTGATTCTCCAATCCAAGCTGCTCCATCAAATTTCACTGTGGTATTGATGTCTCTGTAATGTGCCATTGTCTTCAATTTGTTTTTGGTTTCTTCAAACTTTTCAAGTTCAAATTTTTCATCAAGTTTTGCGAGTGCTTCAGATTTTTCTAAATCTTTGATAAGCTGCCTTTTCTCAGTTGTTGCTGATACATTGGGCCAGAAATTCAGCTTTCCGGCTTCCTGCGGGTGCAAGCATCACGCGCGTACTTGCCTACCGCGCCTGCAGTTGTGCTTTGGGCCCACGAGGACTTCGGGTCCTGGGCCTCCTCCAGCTGCCGGCGCGCAGTGCTTGTGTATCCCAGGGGCGCAGTTAGTTCGAAGCGTCCCCTGGGATCACGTGGGCCATGGAGAGCCAATCCTAGCAGGGCATTTTCATTCATAGATTTGACAGGAAGACCTGTCAAATCTATGAATAGAGATCAGACCCAAAACTACACTTAAACTTCAAATAAATTTTAAAAAAACATCACATTTTTAAAATAACTAAGTTAAATAAATTAACTACTTTAAACAAAAATTTAAATTTTTGAAAAAATGAATTATACTTTGTAACGGTGCTAAAAATAAACTTACCTTTCTTTAAAGTATCTAAAAAAGATAAACCTGTTGAAAAAAATTGTAAATTGTAATTAATTAACCACTTACCTTGTTAAAAACAAACCTTGCGCCTCCTTTTTAAAAGCGCAGCTTCTTCATACTTACCTTCCCGGAGAAACCTGAAAAAAAACCTGAAGTTCGCTGCGTGCGCGCAGCCTCTCCCGCGCACGCGTTCGACTTCTGAACCCCTCCCTTCAGGGGAACGGAAGTTCCGGTGTCCCGCGCATGCGCAGTGCATGCAGGAAACCGGCACTTCAGGTGGCCTTACGGGTGAGTACACAGCGCGTACTCACCCGACAACAGCCGAATTTCTGGCCCAATATTGTCTTCAAACAATGTGTGAAAGTATGTAAGCAAGAGCCATAATGGGTTGGCATTTTTGCCAACACTATAGTATTCTTAGCTGCTGCCTGGCACCGCTTGGGATCAGCTGCATTAACTCTGCTCAAGCCCATTTATTCTTCCCTGGCACTGAGACATATACTCCAGCTATGGCACATTTTCCCACCACCTCTTCCTTTTCTCACTTTTGTTATTGGGGGCCAAGCAAAAACAAAGGCATTGTTTAGGAAGCAGAGGAATCCTTTGGCAGCGTTAACTGGTGTTGGTGAGCCCTTCTCCGCCCTATCATGACCTGCTGTCATTGGCCTTCAGTGGCACTGACACCATCTTAGGTTTATGGTTCCCACTGGTGCAGTCTTCTCTTCTTAGGCAGTCCCTCGGAACCGAGGATGACTTGCTTCCACACTAAAAATGAGTTCTCAGGTGACTGATGAGTCCAATGCGGGACCTACAGTCTCTGTCGCTGTTGGGGTTGTCCATGAGGGTCCTGACGTTCCAGGTCCCGAACTTCATTTTAAAGGGTGGAAGATGCCTGTGCGTGAATTCTTTTAACGTGGGGTGGCCGTTGCACACCAGCTACCACAGAAAGTAAACCCGAAATTAGAGCAGAATCGAACTGGAAAAAGGAGCAGTCAGTTAAAGAATGACCAGTAGCTGCCGCAGAACTAATGATCCTGCTCAAAAGTTGTGCAAACCACTTCCATTGGTCTCAATAAACTCCACTTCTACACAATAAAACCAGGCTGTCAGTCCTCAACAAGACCATAACCAGAGTAACAACACACGACTTGCTAATGCATGAGCCAGAATTCTGTTTACGTTGAATTTGTTTTATTATATGAAGCTTCCTTGCTTTAGGTTAGGAGAAATCTCAGACTTGCCCGCTAGCAGCTATACATTTTCTCCAACTTTCCGCACTCCCAGCAACTTGCCTCTGGCTGCATCCTATAAGCATATCACTTGAAATAAAAGTCTGTCTTTGCATGCCCGCCACCATTTCCCACTTTAGTGCCACATTTCGTGTCCCCTGCCAGGGGTCCCACATCTGTGGCCACAGTCATAGATTGTTGGTTAAAAAAAAAGGAGGGAGGAGGACAGTAGGAGTGTGTTTGTGTGTGTGTGTGTGCTAGGCCGATGTAGCAGAGCCTGGTCTCCAATCGTCTTGGATCCCCTTGCTATTGGACCACAGTTTGTTAAAACACCAGCCTCAGCGACATTACGGCCAGATCCTCAGGTGAGCTCTGCAGTGATGGGGCTAGCGGATCTTTGTTTATTACAGGTGCCTATCACTGCCTCCGGGCACCTTCCAACTTCGGGGGATGTGCAGATGCCTAGGGCTTCTATTCTCCGGAAGGTATGGGGTGGGGCCCACGGCTGCTCCTCCCTTTGAATGGCAGTAGTTTACATTTAGAGAATTTGTTTGTATTCATTCTTCTATATGGCAGCTCGGAGCTGGTCAAGCTGTCCTCATTCCTGACTGTGGGCAGCTTTCTGTATAGTTTAGAGTCCATTTTACCTCAAAAGTTGACTTGTAATACAAAACCAATGAGGAAAATGAAGAAGGTAACTATTTCCAGACCTTTGGCCTGCCACAGAATTGGTCATCCGGCTTGGTTGTGTTTGATGCGGGGTGGTCCGGGGTTTGAATTTGTTGCTTAAATTGTTGATGATGTTTGTGTTCATCAAAGCGAGGGATATTAGTGCTGGTAAAGGGATTGTCATAACCTTGTGTCAACAGCAAGCACTCCTAGACTCCTAGTATGGTTATATGTAAAATAAAAGCTTCCTTACTCTATCCCAATGGTGCATGTTTGTAGTCATTAAGGTGGTAATATTAGTGCCAGGGAAATGTATTATTTCCCACTTCTGCATCCAACATCAAATACTCCCAAAGAGAATAGGTGAAACATCCTTGACTGTGTATTGCCCAATCCCTATTATACATAGAAACATAGAAAATAGGTACAGGAGTAGACCATTCGGTCCTTCGAGCCTGCACCGCCATTCAATGCGTTCATGGCTGAACATGCTACCTCAGTACCCCATTCCTGCTTTCTCGCCATACCCCTTGATCCCCCGAGTTGTGAGTGTTATATCTAACTCCCTTTTGAATATATTTAGCGAACTGGCCTCAACAACCTTCTGTGGAAGAGAATTCCATAGATTCACCACTCTCTGGGTGAAGAAGTTCCTCCTCAGCTCAGTCTTAAATGGCTTCCCCTTAATCCTTAGACTGTGACCCCTGGTTCTAGTTTTCCCTAACATTGGGAACATTCTGCCCGCATCTAATTTGTCTAAACCAGTCAGGATTTTAAATGTCTCTAAGATCCCCCCTCATTCTTCTGAACTCCAGAGGATACAAGTTCAGTTGACCCAATCTTTCTTGATATGTCAGACCGGCCATCCCAGGAATCAATCTAGTGAACCTTCACTGCACTCCCTCAATAGCAAGAATGTCCTTCCTTAAGTTAGGAGACCAAAACTGCGCACAATACTCCAGGTGTGGCCTCACCAAGGCCCTGTACAACTGCAGCATCACCTCCCTACTCCTGTACTCAAATCTCCTTACTATGAAGGCCATCATTCCGTTTGCTTTCTTGACTGCCTGCTGCACTTGCATTCCCACCTTCAGTGACTGATGTACCATGACGCCCAGGTCTCGTTGCACCTCCCCTTTCCCTAATCTGCCACCATTCAGGTAATAGTCCGCCTCTCTATTTTTACCACCAAAGTGGATAACCTCACATTTATCCACATTGTACTTCATCTGCCATATATTTGCCCATTCACCCAACCTGTCCAAGTCACTCTGTAGCCTCCTAGCATCCTCCTCATTGTTCACACTGCCTCCCAATTTAGTGTCATCCGCAAATTTGGAGATATTACATTTAATCCCTTCGTCCAAATCATTAATATATAATGTAAACAGCTGGGGCCCCAGCACCGAACCCTGCGGTACCCCGCTGGTCACTGCCTGCCATTCTGAAAAGTACCCATTTACTCCTACTCTTTGTTTCCTGTGTGCCAACCAGTTCTCAATCCACGTCAACACATTACCCCCAATCCCATGTGCTTTAACTTTGCTCACCAATCTCTTGTGTGGGACCTTGTCGAAGGCCTTCTGAAAGTCCAAATACACCACATCTACTGGTTCCCCCCTGTCCACCCTATTGGAAACATCCTCAAAAAATTCCAGAAGATTTGTCAAGCATGATTTCCCTTTCACAAATCCATGCTGACTTGGACCTATCATGTCGCCACTTTCCAAATGGTCTGTTATGACATCTTTAATAATTGCTTCCATCATTTTACCCACGACCGATGTCAGGCTGACCGGTCTATAATTCCCTGCTTTCTCCCTCCCTCCTTTTTTAAAAGAGGGGTTACATTGGCCACCCTCCACTCCATCGGAACTGATCCAGAGTCTAACGAATGTTGGAAAATGATCGTCAATGCATCCACTATTTCCAAGGCCACCTCCTTAAGTACTCTGGGATGCAGACCATCAGGCCCCGGGGATTTTTCAGACTTCAGTCCCATCAATTTCCCAATACCTTTTCCCGACTAATAAGGATTTCCTCAGCTCCTCCCTCTTACCAGATCCTCTGACCCCTTTTATTTCCGGCAGGTTGTGTGTGTCCTCCACAGTAAACACCGAACCAAAGTACTTGTTCAATTGATTTGCCATTTCCTTGTTCCCCATTACGACTTGCCCTGTTTCCGACTGCAGGGGACCTACGTTTGTTTTTACTAACCTCTTTCTTTTTACATATTTATAGAAGCTTTTGCAGTCCATTTTAATGTTCTCTGCAAGCTTCCTTTCATATTTTATTTTCCCTGCCCTAATCAAACCCTTCGTCCTCCTCTGCTGAGTTTTGAAGTTCTCCCAGTCCCCGGGTTTGCTGCTACTTCTGGCCAATTTGTATGCAACTTCCTTGGTTTTAATACTATCCCTGATTTCCCTTGTTAGCCATGGTTGAGCCACCTTCTCTTTTTTATTTTTACGCCAGACCGGGATGTACAATTGTTGTAGTTCATCCATGCGATCTCTAAATGTCTGCCATTGCCCTTCCACTGATAGCCCCTTAAATATCGCTTGCCAATTTAACCTCACCAATTCACGCCTCATACCCTCAAAGTTGCCCTTATTTAAGTTCTGGACCATGGTCTCTGACTTAACTGTTTCCTTCTCCATCCTAATGTAGAACTCCACCATACTATGGTCACTCTTCCCCAGGGGGCCTCGTACCACAAGATTGCTGATTAGTCCTTCCTCATTACACAACACCCAGTCCAGGATGGCCTCCCCTCGAGTTGGTTCCTCAACATATTGGTTTAGGAAACCATCCCTTAAACACTCCAGGAAATCCTCCTCCACCGTATTGCTTCCAGTTTGAGTAGCCCAATCTATATGCATATTAAAGTCACCCATGATAACTGCCGTGCCTTTTTTGCACGCACCTCTGATTTCCTGTTTCATACCCTCCCCCACCTCACTACTGCTGTTTGGAGGTCTGTACACAACTCCCACTAACGTTTTCTGCCCTTTGGTGTTCTGCAGCTCAACCCATATTGATTCCACATCCTCCAAGCTGATGTCCTTCCTAGCTATTGCATTAATCTCCTCTTTAACCAGCAATGCTACCCCACCCCCTTTTCCTTTTATTCTATCCTTTCTAAATGTTGAATACCACTGGATGTTCAGTTCCCAGCCTTGATTGTTCTGGAGCCACGTCTCTGTAATCCCAATCACATCGTATCCGTTAACATCTATTTGCACAGTCAATTCATCCACCTTATTACGGATACTCCTTGCATTAAGACACAGAGCCTTTAGGCTTGTTTTATTAACATCCTTTGTCCTTTTAGACTTATGATTTAGTATGGCCCTTTGTGTTTCTTGCCTTTGTTTACTCGGCCTTCCCCTATTGTTTCTCACCCTTCTAACATTTGTTTCTGACTGCATATTACTTCCCCCTGTTTCGCTACATAGGTTCCCATTCCCCTGCCATATTAGTTTAAATCCTCCCGAACTGCTTTAGCAAATATTACCCCGAGGACATCGGTTCCAGTCCTGCCCAAGTGCAGACCATCCCTTTTGTACAGATCCCACTTCCCCCAGAACTGGTTCCAATGCCTCAGGAATTTGAATCCCTCCCTCCTGCACCACTGCTCAAGCCACGTATTCAATCTCACTATCCTGTTCTCTCTATTCTGATTAGCACGTGGCCCTGGTAGCAATCCAGAGATTACTACCTTAGAGGTCCTACTTTTTAATTTAGCTCCTAGCTCCCTAAATTCTGCTTGTAGGACCTCTTCCCGCTTTTTACCTATATCGTTGGTACCTACATGCACCACGACAGCTGGCTGTTCACCCTCCCTCTTCAGAATGTTCTGCAGCCGCTCCGAGACATCCTTGACCCTTGCACCAGGGAGGCAACATACCATCCTGGAATCTCGTTTGCGGCCACAGAAACTCCTGTCTATTCCCCTTACAATTGAGTCCCCTATCACTATAGCCCTACCACTCTTTTTCCCGCCCTGCTGTGCAGCAGAGCCAGCCATGGTGCCATGAACCTGGCTGCTAGTGCCTTCCCCTGGTAGGCCATCTCCCCCAACAGTATCCAAAGCGGCATACCTGTTTTGGAGGGAGATGACCACAGGGGACTCCTGCACTACCTTCCTGATATTGCCCTGCTTCTTGGTCACCCATTCACTGTCTGTCCTAGCCTTTACCTGCGGTGTGGACAACTCACTAAATGAGCGATTCACCGAGTTCTCGGCATCGTGCATGCTCCAGAGTGAGTCCACCCGCAGCTCCAGCACCGCCATGCGGGCTGTCAGGAGCTGCAGCTGGACACACTTCCCGCACACGTAGTTGTCACTTCCATTCCTCACATCAGCCATGTTTATGGCTTCAGAATGTTACTTATGTGCCAGTTTGCAATATGGATGTGTGAAGGAGTGTTGTGTTGCAGACTTGTGCTCTAGGAACTGCATTCAACCTGTTCAAACTCACTTTGCACAAGAATCTTGCAACCAACAGAGAGAAGAGACTTGACACCATTAGCCAGAACTGGATTTGAACCTAGGAGTTCAAAGTTGATCTTCAACAACAGGATTGTGAACTGTCAGCACGTCAGTGTTTTGTGTTGGAACAAATTACAGAACTTCATGGTGTGGGAAGTAACAGTTTCAAACCCCACTACGCGTTTCTACTGATTTGAGCTACACAAGAAGGTGCTGAGCAGCCATTCTACCCTCCAAGATCTATACGCTCCTCCCATTCTGGCCTCTTGCGCATCCCTGATTTCTTTTGCTCCACCATTGGCAGCAGTGCCTTCAGCTGTCTAAGCCCTAAGCTCTGGAATTCCCTCCTTAAACCTCTTTGTATCTCTATCTCCCTCTCTCCTCCTTAAAGACGCTCCTTAAAATCCATCTCTTTGACCAAGCTTTTGGCCATCTGCCCTAATATCTCCTTATGTGGCTCGATGTCAAATTTTGTTTGAGGACACTCTTGTGAGGAGCCTTAGGATGTTTTACTACGTTAAAGGTGCTATATAAATATAGGTGGTGGTTGTTTACAAAGGGGTAAAAATGGGACACAACCTGATGATGGATCCTCTTCCTTGATGGATGAATACCTTCACTGCCCAGTTTCGGGTGCCTTACATTAGGAAAGATGTCAAAGCCAAGGAGAGGGTGCAGAAGAGATTCACTAAGATGATAGCAAAGCTGAGAGGCTTTAGTTGCAAGGAGCGAATAGAGCAAGTGAAGCTTTTTAAAATTATAACCAAGAAGGTTAAGAGGAGAGCTAATAGAAGTGTTCAAAATTTTGAAGGTTTTAATGCGGTAAACACGATAAAACTGGTTGGTGAGTTGGTAAGTAGAAGGTATAACTGTTTCAGAGAGTTGACACAGGTGTGATGGTACAAATTATAACCATTGAATTTTCATTCAGACCAATCACAGAAATAGTTTCAAATTCCAGGTTAATTTACATAGTGGTCTATTTTTTCAGTAATGCTTTCCATTTTCTCCTTATTTCTATGTTCCTATGTATGATCAGTTTTATTCAGTAAGTGGCTAAAAAGCAGTACGTACTGTTGTGTTTTATATGGAATCGTAAATTGCACAGTTGAACTTTTAGGTAAGATTATTTGATTAGCAATATGAATGTAGGACCAGCTTTTCATCAATTACAGAGACTTCACTGCTGATTTATTTTATTAAGTCTTTAGTACATCTAAATAATCAAGCGAGTCTAAAAGGAGTTCTGCAGCAACCAAAGTTAAAGAAGAACCTTGACTAGCAGGTTTCCTTTGCATTGTTGTTTGTCATGGATCAATTTAGTCTTTTCTACTTATTTTGCTTACAATATTGCTCCCACATTAAAGAGACCATCTGTCAACAGTGCTTAAATGAGTTGTCCCATGTTCTACAATTTCTGTCGAGTCGTCTACAAGTACATTATTTCACATCTTGAGCAAACAGATCTACGTCGAAGAGGCCATTCCGGTCCTTGTATCATTCAGTTGCTGCTTGTAGTATCGGATTTAGTGCTTTCTTTTAAAGATCTAGTGGTATAGCTTAACACCAGGTAGTATATCGATACAGCTTTACGTTGCGTTGAGTAAGCTGCAGTTATTTTTGTCACAAGGGTACCCAGTAAAACTGATGCCATGCTAGATGACCTTTCTTTAGAAATGTTTGGCAATGTCAACACACAGAGAAACTTCTTTTATCACAGTGCAGGGGGTTAGGCTAAGAGATCTGAAGTTGTTTGAAGTCTGTTGGCTTTCTTTTATTTTTATCAGACTGTATCTCCACTTTCACTGCTCTTAATGCAGGCAGCCCTTTTAGCCACCGACCTAAGCTGAGAGTGATGATAAGCTGAAATTTGATGCAACAGATTTTTTTTTCTCCTGCTAGGTAAGGTAGCTTTGGTTTTCTGAACTCACAGAAGCTCGCTGATTTGAAAGAATATTCGGAGCAAAAATAATTGTATTTCAAATTTGCAAAATTCTAAGCTAAAGCTGAATAAATAAAATAAGTTGTTGAGAAAACAATTATGCTGAGTTGACATTAACAACTTCTGCGAAACAATCTACAATTGTTTCAAATAACTAATGGAGATCCAGAAGCATTTAACAATGTGTATTATTTGTAAGATAAACTGTTAGCTGTAAAATTTGAGCCTGCCACTCAACTGTGACATTCTCACTCTGTTTTATTTGCATATCCATGTTAAAGGAAATTGCATCTCTAGGTTCAATGTAACTGCCATGACGAAGTATCATTCGAAGGAAGTACAGCAAACAGGAGACTAATTTAGGAGCATTATACAAAATAATCTTCATTCAGTTGTCCTTCACATATAAATGGATTAGCCCAAGCGACCATTGTGGGTAATCACAGGGTTATGCTTTCTTTAAAACTTTTGAATGCTGTAATTTAGCAAATATCTCTTGTTCCCTCCCATAATTCAGTGCCATAAAACTGCTGTGCTTGGCCCAGTCCTCGCTTTCCTCTCTGGAAGTGCGTTGCTTTGATTTGCTTCAAGTTTTAAACTTTGCCAATGTTGTCGCAGGTTTCAGATTCTGTGTTCATGTCGTAGGCTTTTCTAGCTATCGTTGGGCAATTAATTATATGCAGGAAGAATGAATTAAAGGCAGGAAGATTATCCTCAAGGACAGAACAATGTTTGAGGAATTACATGCACACAGCAGCAGTGAGCTTTGTGAATTCAGATTCAGATTCCACCATAAGGCATCTGTGAAGCTGGGCAAGAATGTGGGGTGATGGTTTGCTGGCATGGGGTTCATGAGATTGCAATATAGAGATGAGGAAGTTTCTATTTTTCCCATTGTAGTTAACCGTACGGTCCCACACTGCATCATCCAATTGTTTCTAAATGATTCTAGGGTTTCCGCCTCCACTACTGTACCCAGAGGTCCATTTCATGTGTTGATCACTCTCTATGTGTGGGTGAACTTGGTGACATCAGTCTTGAATTTGCCTTTCACTGGATTGATCCTGTGTCCTTGACCTGTCCTCACAATGTAGTTCAGAATTAGCTGAAGTTAGTAAAATGTATTGGCGCAGAGGAGAGTATTGGATAATACAATCCTGGAGGTGAAGCAAGCCAGGATCAGAGAGCATGGTAAGGGCATGATCTGATACTGTTCCAAGATGGATACATTCTTAATGGTAGAGGAGATGTGGCTATGAAAGCTCAGAGTCAAACAGGACACTTGAGGTTCCACAGCACCACATTTAACCTGAGAGAACAGCTGGGAACATTGATGGAGTTAGGGCCAGAAGCAGGGCAATTTTGGTGTGAGCTGAAAAGGATGCCTTTGGTTTTGCAAACATTGAGCTCATCCAGGACTTTGTCAGTCAGGCAATTGCAAACTATAGCAACAACCAAGTTTGATGGACTAAATGGTCTTTTCCTGTCCATATGTTTGTATGTAACCTTGGCGTTGATAGTGGCAGACAGGTAGCGTTAGGTGCCAGCATAAATGTGGACACTGTGGAGAAGAATCACTTAGTCAACAGTGTTGAAAGCACCAGAGAGGCTGAGGAGAACAAGAGTGATCAGTGAGACATGGTCACAGTGATTTAAAAAAAATGTTGTTGGCAACTGACCAGGGAGGTCTCGGTGCTGTGGGGAGGAAATCACATTTGAGGGGTTCACACAAGGCGTGGTGAAAGTGGTGAGCATGTGGATGGGGGGTAACAATGGCTGGGAATTTCCTCCTGAGCTATTCTTGCTTCGCCGCTGTAACTTTGCCAGAAGTGTAGCAGAAACCTTGATTATGTGTGTAAGCAGGAACAGTGGCGAGGAAATTCTGAGCCAGTGCCTTCAGGATCTTGAAGAGAGAGGTTGGAGATACGGTGGCAGTTAGAAAAAATAGAGGGGCTGAGGGTGGCCTTTTTAAGAAGGGATGTGATGACTGAAGACTTGAAATGACTGGGGACCCTCCTAAAGGTTAGGGAGAGGATGACAATGCCAGCAGGAATGGTGCAAAAAGGGGAAGTTGGGTTGTCAAGAGTTAGGTTGAGAGTCTGAGGAGCATGTGGTGGGTGAGGAAATGAGTTTGAATGCTGGGCAGAGGTGGATGAACAACGGCTATTTGTAGGGGGTGAAGACTGACTTCGGAGGAGCGAGGATGGGCGAAGAATGGGGGCCTGGGGGGCGCAGAGATTCCAAGGTCCTGAGACTGAACTGGTGCAAAGGCTCTGGTTGCATTGATCGCTGGCATTTCATTCATCCAGGGAGCAGTGCTTTGAGTTTGCCATTGACTTTGAAGGCCCTTACTGGTATTTGCCTCCCCTCTCTCGTATTGTGCTCTAATGGCTAAGATTAGTTAACTGACTCTGTTATGCTAACAATGCATCATGGCAAAGTAGTCAACATCCATTTCTTCCCCTGATTGAGATGATGTAATGGCTCTAACTGATGTTGAGGTTTTGCTTTGGTCTTTTTTCAGTCTACCTCTAAGACAACCTGATAGGTGTTGCTGTCACTGAGGCGACCCCTGCTTGGAAAGATTTAACTTTCACAAGTCTGCATTGATTTCATCCTAAAAGATCTGTCACATCTCTGCTTCAGTCGGCATTTACCAACACTTCAATAAGCAGTGAGATTTCAATCATATTTCTGACTGCTCGGATTCGGATAGAGATGATGAGAGCGATCCCTAGCAATCAATCCTCTTTAAAGCCCTGGTAAAAAAAAATTCTTTTGGTGAGATAATGATTAATGTTCATAACATATGCCCCCAGTGAAGCCTCACAGGTCAGAGAACCAACTCGTACTTCTGTCCAGCAAGGCTCTCCTTGGGAACAGAGCCTTGCTAAATTATCCCTATAGCATTCTCTTGGCCATTGAATAAGTTCTTGCTGCAGGTTTCTCTGATATTTCTTGTGCCTCATGAAGAATGGTCACTTGGGCAAGGCACGGGTGAGTGTGCAATGCTCCTGAAACTGTACCTCAGCAAGGTGTTGGCATCTTCAGGAGAGGAGGAGAAGAAAACAGAAGTAATGGGGGCAGAGAAATTGAGTTGAGTAGTACATGTGAAGTTCTGGGCTGCAGCACACAGTGTTACTATGGTTCTTGCCCAATGCCATAGTTTGGACTTTGGATGAAGACAGTTGTAAATAGGGAATTATTCAGTTCAAATTACTCTTTCCCTCCATCACCCCAGAAAGATGATTCAAAAAATATCTGCTTTTACAAAATGAAAATATCTCTTCTCTGATTGCTTTTAAACGTAGCGCTGTGCAAAATTTCCATCGTGTCTCCCAGCTGGAAATGAAACAGCTTGGCTGATCCATCGGTGGGCCAGGCTCTGGCAGGCCATTATTAAACTGAGTGGGGAATCTGGATACTCCCCAATTCTGGGTCCTGATCCCAGGGTTGGAAAGTTTGGCACCATCTGAGGCTCAAAATTAAAATAATTTAATTTTTTTTAAAGAAAAAAACGTTCTACTCCCCAGTGTCCAGGTCCTGGTTCTTGAAGATACAGAAGCACAGCTTGCACTATTTTAGAATTATTTATGGCAGCCAAGAAATTTATACTTCAAACTAATTCAGCATTTACTCTGTTGTCCCTTGCACGTGTCTGTTTCAGTTTTGAGCATCAGTGCAGTGATGCTGACAACTGTATAATAGTGGGAACAAACAGAATTATTATTTTTTTTAAAACAAGTCAGCTGTGCTTTCTGTATAAGGCAGTATTAAACGTGTAAATGTTTTAATCTCTTTTTCCTGTGCAGGGACTTGAAGGGAGTAGTGGTGACATTAAGTGACGGTGGCCACCTGCAGTGTTCATACTTGGGCACAGATCCTTCCTTCTTCCAGGCTCCAAAAGTGGAGTCCAGGGAACTAAATTATGATGAAATGGACACAGAAATGAAAGAACTGCACAAGGTCATCAAGGAAGCTACAAAAACACAAGGTGCACAATTTATCAACAGTGACTAGACCTCCTCAGTCTGAAAATGTTCCTTTGTTTTAACGTGTGTGATCTGTAATCTGCTAAACACATATTGTTCTGAAAGTTTCATATTCTACACCGCATTAACACTCATTGATTATGGTATCCACAGATAATAGATAACTATTTAAAAATTGCTTTGCCCCAGGTTTACCCCACATTTTAACGCAGCAGATAAAAACCTAGGATTGGAAATTTAAAATGTAAATCCACTTTCTGTAGGCATAAAATGGACTCTATCTTAAAAACAGAAAATGGAAGTACACAGCAACAGAATGATAACACATTTTTACAGACTTTGAAATGAGTTGCATCTTTAACCAAAAAACAAAGAAACTGCAGGTGCTGGAAATTGGAAACAGAATCAGAGAATGCTGGAAACACTCAGCAGGTTAGGCAGCATCTGTGACTAGAACAGATAAGTTAACGTTTCAGGTATGGAACAACCTTCAGAGCTGAAGGATATTACAGATGAACAACATTTAAAAAGGGGAAAAGAATTGCACGTGTGCACACACAGGAGAAGCAGCACAGTGATCAGTAGAGTGCTTGTGGAAAACCGAAGAAGTGATATGAGACAATAGATCTCTTTGCTATGTGAACTTGTGGGGGGGAAATCTTTTCTTTGTTCAGCCAAATGAAAGGAGCTCTCCTCTTGACCTTGCTAATTCTGCTGAAGGGTCTCGTCCAAAAAATGAACCTGTCTTTCTCTTTCAGATGCTGACAGGCGTGCTTTACTTTTTATCTAATTTGCATCAGTGTCAACTTGTATCCCTTCAACCCTAAAGAAATGCAACCTTACTAATGTTCAGTCATATAAGAAACACAAGTTTCCATTCGAGTACGTGGATACAATAGTGTGTTGGCTTCACTCTCGTTTCATCAAAATCCTGTTTAGAGCCTTTTGCTCACTGTTCCATCCACATTATAACTTTCTGGTTATGAATTTTAATGGTTACCGAGGTGAGAGATGTTTGTTTGCTAGGAATTGGAATACTTGACATTTTGACAGCCAACACTGCGCGCTGTCCTCAAAGAGCATCCCCTGTGGTGCGATATTTTCCCATTTCTCACACCAGTCATCCTGCGGCCTTGCTGAGGGAAATTGCGTGTGATGTGCACCCACAAAGAGATGTTCATCCCATCAGCCTGATGTAAAAGCAGTACATATCCTACTACACCGCTCAATTTCCCCTTCCCCTAATCCTCCACTCATGTTATTCATAATATACTCTTGTCTTAACCCAAAAGCTATTGTCCTCAAATCGCGATACCTCCATAAGATGATTCTAATAGTATCATTACTGCAGAACAATATTTGTACGTGATTATAATTTACCGGCATTGAAAGAGTTCCTTATTTAGTCGTCCTGAATTGAAGTACTGGAGAATTAGGAAGCTTACCCAAGTTCAGACAGACACGTATAGGTGGATGTAGAGGAAAGTAACCTGATTAATGGCCATCAACACAATGCTGTGAAAGCTCAGCCTACATCTAAGAAAAGCAGCTGATAACACTAAACATGATACTGTTGCTGATTTACCCATCGGTAGGAAATGCTCAACATTCCCACAGGAGCCAGGAATGGTGGCTGTGGGGACATTGAAGGCGGGGGGGAAACGAGGAGGCAGCAAAACAGGACAAGAAATAATCAATCTTGAGACAGCTCATCGAAACAACAGATAATGATTTTTGGAAAGTGGCCACAACTTCTACATCCCCTCACAATTCTGGAACTTAGCATTTATTACATTTATGGCTTGAAATATCCCAATTAATTAAGTTAAAATTTTTTAGTTCATGCCTTTTTGCCTAGTAAGAGTATTATGTAAAACAGCATTTGTGGAGTAATTTTCTGTAGATAGCTTCAGGTACATAATTCTTCCAACAGCCTTTAGACATCACACAGTTACATAGAGGGGGGACCTGATTGAGGTGTACAAAATTATGAGGGGCATAGATAGGGTAGATAGAAAGGAACTTTTCCCCTTAGTAGAGGGGTCAATAACCAGGGGGCATAGTTTCAAGATAAGGGACAGGAGGTTTAGAGGAGATTTGAGGGAAAACTTTTTCACCCAGAGGGTGGTTGGAATCTGGAACTCACTGCCTGAAAGGGTGGTAGAGGCAGGAACCCTCACAACATTCAAGAAGCATTTAGATGAGCACTTGAAATGCCATAGCATACAAGGCTACGGACCAAGTGCTGGAAAATGGGATTAGAATAGACAGGGCTTGATGGCCGGCGCAGGACACGATGGGCCGAAGGGCCTCTTTCTGTGCTGTATAACTCTATGACAATGACCATCCCAATCCCCCAATTTTTGGCCCAGTGTTATCTTATGGTCTCTACATTAACTGTAAAAGGAATATATTTGAATTTTATGTTATGACTGAGTGAATTCCATTGGGCCTTTGATGTACTCTTGATGACAGAAGATTCGTTTGTATTTCAAATCTGGCAATATTATTAAAGGATGTAATGTATTTAGGAAGATAATTACATAGTTTCTATTGCAATATTGTCCCATTTTCTTTCAGATATTTTGCCTAAGGCTGAAAACGATGATGATTTGAAAGTGACTGTTACCGTCTCCCCCAACCTGGATGCAATTTCCGTATGTGAGGCCAAATAACTATTTAGGGCATGTTTTTTTACATTTTGGAAACCAACTGGCAGTGTAATCTGAGGGGGAGAAAAAGAAAAACAGAGTTAGTAATTGAATGGTCAAACTGCAATTTCCCATGGACGACATAAAGTGCTTTGTGCTTGGGTTTCTGTGATAAACAATGGAAATAGTTCAGTAGCCAGAGAAGAAAGACTGAAAGTCTTTACTACTTGATAAGAGAGTAAATATATCCTACCTATCTAATTCCACATTCAATGGCCATATCTTCAGAGTTATATAAAAAAAAATTAGTAAAAAAATGTCCGAGTCTGGCTTTGAAATTTATAGTCATATAAAGGACTTTTGTTTGTAGTGGAAAAGATGTAATATCAGTGACAGCTTATCGTTTAACAAGCAACCCAGGAAGTGGGATGAGAGTCTGCCATGTAATGCACCAAGAGTTTGTAAAATCAGATAATGTTGATCCAGCCTTTAATTTGAGGGGTGCTTTGATGGAAGACCGTAGAAATATTAAATGGATGGAATGATTGGCGCTTTACAGTGCGTTTGCTGTTATTGCTCATTAAAGCACTGGTTGCTGATACTGAGAGCTTTCGGGCGTTTAAAATCATTAACACTTTATAATGAAAGCCATTTCCCTGTTTTACAGCAAACAGCTGACAATGCCGTAGATGTGGCTGTTCCTTCTACTTCACTGAAGGTATTGTACAAGTGTTTTCATTCTGATAATGGGATACAACTATCAATGTCACTTGGAGAACTAGTGTAGCATCAGAAATAAGACAAGTGAGGGATAAGAAAATATCACTTAGCCCATCGAAGTTCATCCCAAGAGTATTGAGAGCGCATTCACTCAGCGAAGTGGAATTCCGGAGTTGGAGGTCCAACCTGAGCCTCGTTCCAATCAGCGGTTATGGCCATCGATTTGTCTGAGTGTATTCCAGCATCTGTAGTACAGTTTATCTCTACTACTAGAGACTTGAATAAGCTAGCTTTGGTAGTTAAGAAAAAAACACTCTGCTCTGGCATTGAAGTTCCATTGGAGAAAACTCTAAATGGAGTGTTTTGACTCGAAGGAGCATTGGCTTAATCTTTCCCAGAGATGTTTTCAACTCCCATGCAGCTCAGAACCTGAATGTGGCTGTTCTGGAGGCCACTGTTGTGGGAATGGAGTCTCTCTAAAGTTGACAGCCTCGGCAAGGTTTGTTCACTATGGCCTCCTCCCTTCCTCTCGAGGTGCAGCTGAGGGATTGGGGGGGGGAGGGGAGGGAATCTACATAAACAGTTCCCGTTGATAGGCTGAGGAGGCCAAATATGCTAGGTCCAATTTGCTTAATCGAACCCTCTGTGTTCACCTCCAACTGTAGCATCAGCAGCTGTGACTGTCCATACCTGGCAAGGTTTGCCCCCAGGATTTCAAATGGTTGGGAGTGGGGGGGAGGGGGTCACTGAACCTTTTTGCAGAGGCCAGTGCAAAGCTATCACCATGCTCACTCAGAACTTTCCCATCACAAAGTCTCCTAGCTTCAGGCTGGTGGAAGGATAGTTTATATAACCACCTATGAACTGTGCAAGTTGCTATTTTAAGCAGTGAGGGAGGAGTTTCTTGCCGTACAGGAGAGAAGTGGATTTTTCTCGCACTATTTTGTGGTCTCAACAATCTCCTGGATTTTAAACCCCTAAACAAATTCCTTACTGAAGGTGGAATTTGACATGATTACTCTTCCTCATGCTGTTCAGGCACTTTAAAATGGGCTGCCTGCATTGGATCTTAAGGATGCGTGCCTTTCGACAGCCAGTTGGCTATATCAGGGAAAGCTTTTTAGATTAAATTTTCTGTGATACAGTTACTAGTACAGGCTGCTCCCTGATGCCTTTCATTAGTCTCCAAGTGTTTCAGGTAGTGTCTTTCCATTGATCCAGCTGCACAACTTGAAAACCACAATCCCTCTGGATTTGTCTTTCCTTCTCTGGCAGCATATCTGTCCTCTTGAGAGACCCACGTGTGACCACTTGCTCCCTTGCTGATTCTTGTGACAGAATTTCTCTGTGACAGAAGTGCTCGTGGTCAGAAGTCTTCAATGAGGGCTGATCAACTTCTATGATATATGATTAACACAGAACTGTGAGCAGTATCTAGTCCACTTTAAAACGCTGGTCCAATTGGTTTATCTTGGGATAGACACCATTACCATAATGGAGATAGGGATTTGCGGCTTTCTCGTGGTCTCTGACGAGCTGCTGTACTGATTCTCCTTTTGGAAAGTCTGTTCTCACAAGGGCCTCCCTTTTCCTCCTGAAGTGGTACTTGGTCAGTTAGAGGATAGTGCAAATGAAGAAAGGGAGACGGATTACCCAATGTAGGACATTCTTCATTCTTCAGATTACATAGAATTTACAGCAAAGAAACAGGCCATTTGGCCCAACAGGTCTATGCCGGTGTTTATGCTCCAAACGAGCCTCCTCACATTTTACTTCATCAACATACCCTTCTATTTCTTTCTCCCTCACGTACTTGTTGAGGCATTTCCACATATCAAGCTTCCTCCCAACCATTCCCTCAGGCCCTGGTTTGATTATGTTTTCACGGTGTAAATTTATCCATTCAGGCCAAAACAAGCTGAGACTCTGATCTTGGTATGTGCCCTTTGCAATGTATAGAAATGTCATGTGGGTGATAAATGGACATTATCCGGGGTACAGTAGCATAGTGGTTATGTTACTGGACTAGTAATCCAGAGGCCTGGACTAATGATCCGGAGATATGAGTTCAGATCCCACCATGGCAGCTGGGGAATTTAAATTCAGTTAATTTAATAAATCAAATTTAAATAAAGCTAGTAATGGTGACCATGAAACAACCGGATTGTTGTAAAAACCCATCTGGTTCACTAATGTCCTTTAGGGAAGGTAATCTGCCGTCCTTACCCGGTCTGGCCTATTTGTGGCTCCAGACCCACAGCAATGTGGTTGACTCTTAAGTGCCCTCTGAAATGGCGGCTCACCACCACCTTCTCGAGGGCAATTAGGGATGGGCAATAAATGCTGATGTTGCCAGCGACGCCCACATCCTGTGAATGAATTTTTAAAAGAATTATCCCTTCTATAGCAAATAGTCAAAATTATCTGACAAGATTGCAGCAGTTCTACTTATTTTTAAACTAGGTCACAATTTGGAGCCGACTTACTGTCCAGGATGTGAAACTATCTGTATGTGTGCAGTCTCCACTGGCAGTAACACAAGACCAACTCAACTTTGCTGCCATAGGTAAGTGCATTTGCTGAACTGAGTGGGTCAGTCCTGGATTGCACCCATTCTGGGAGCAGCTTATATTGGAAGCTCGTGATTTGGTTCTCTGTGATGTTTGTGTATTATGGAAAGTACTGGAAATAAATATATCAAGTGCTGCCGTCTTCACAATGTTGGGCTGGAGTTTATTTTTGTTAATACTTTACTATAACTGAATCTGTTGGTTTAAAGTTAATTCTACAATATCTGCATTTTTAATAAAGGTCTATTTCTGTAATGCAAACTGTAGTTTTCCCTCATACCAATTTGTGAAGCATTTGTTGGAAGATTGGGGAAGCGCGTGTGCAAATTCACAGTGACCACTTTGTACAATAAGGCGGTTCCATTGTCACATCCCTGGATCACGCTTTCATATGATTAGATTGTGGGCAATAAATGTAAACTTCTGATTGTCAGGGACACAGAGACCACCTATGGCAGAAAACCTGAGAGAATATCTGGGGCAGGCCTGAAATTTCTGAAGTGTTGGCATTCCAAAAGAACGTTAAATTAAACAATGTTTTACTCGCTCCCTCTCTCAAGTTTGTTCTCGCAAGTATTTAAAATCCAGATTAGGAGGGATGCAGTTTTTAATGACTGCTGTTTTATATATTCTCTGAGTGCATTTTTAGAGAGGAAAATAATTGGGTTTTATGCAGCGTACTAAGGAAAGAAAGTAATGATGATGTTGCATACTTTCACAGAACCTGGGACATCGAGAAGTGTAACACTGTCTGTTTTCCTGAAGGGAAGCTTCCCACCTGCTGATCTGGGAGGAGACGCTGCAGTTTCCTACAGTACACCAACAGGTACCAATGCTTTCTGTTTGTTTAACAGTCAAAGGGGATTTAATGCAGTCTAGTAATTGATCTCTTAAATGCCAGTCTTGAACTGCTGATTACCACTGATTCTTTAATGATTGCCTGCTTGCAAAGTAAATTTGTATCAGATTGAAATGACAGCATCTGTAATGATGTAAATATTAAGTTTTGTAATCTGTCATAGTCTATTTCCTCAAGTGCAGAAATTGTTAAATAATATAAGCTCTTTTGAATTCTTTAATGTAATATATAAAAGATAATTTACAGTAATTTGGAATTTAATTAATGAGTGACAGACCTATAATCCGTGAGCCCTAGAGTTGCGTCACATGAATCCAAATACATTCCAATAGAGATTCTATCCCTGGAGAATCGGGCCAGGTTTAGAGAAACTGAGCTAGTGTTTTGCAGGGATTGGTTATTCATCTGCTTTCCATATTGTCACATCATATGGATACTTCTTCAACTGGATGTGGAAGCACCCCCACCACCACCTTAGAAACAGGAGGACTTGAAGCAATTGAACCCATTGGAAAGAAGATAATGTCACACTTGGAGATCAGTTCCCTATCATTATTCATGCTTAGTGAGTCCTTGTCTAGAAGGATAATACCATACAACTATTATATAAAAAAGGGAACAGGGTCAGTGAGACATTGGGACGCACTGATGATCTGATGTAAAGTTAAGGAAGTATCTCTTCTAGCCTGGAAAGAAACTATCTGGTAAGCTACCTCAACAGGAAGCATTGTGCGCTTCCAAGCATGGTCGTTTCACCAGAATGGAGCAAACTTTATAAAATCTCCGAGATGAGGCACCCTCGGGTGCTTTTGTTTTGGTAGGTCACACTGAAAAATGTTCCTGTTTCACGGGGCAGCAAAGCAATGATTTGTCTGTGTGCGAGGGAGATTCTCATCCCATAGCTTTCTGAAAAGCCAAAGGATTGGGCCATTCCTCACTTTTTTTATGGTTGGCTTTTCTCTCCTGCTTTAGGGTTGGAAATTTTCTCAGAGTTGATCCCACTCTACTGCCATAACTTCTCCGGAAACCCTATTTCCCGTGCAAACTGAGTTTCCGTCGCACTTCCGCCAGAGTGGGAGCAGCTCTGAGGAAATTCCCTGGCCTAGATCTTTGCCAGGTCTAACTGGTAGGAGGTGCGGAAGAGTAGCTTGGGTTGCATTGTCCTTCCTTCCAAGGAAGAACTGTCTGTCCACTTGGCTTAGACTTGAAAGCTGCAGTGGCAACGTGTCCTGTCATTCCACGGGATGTGGCATTGGTACACTAGTGTATTTTGTACCTGGATCGCTCACATAAATAGTGTCCAAATAACCTCATTAAACTTGGCTCTTGATCCTGTTGTCACTCTTGTGATCCTGTACCATTTTTCTAATATTGAGGTTCATCGCACATATTGCTTTCTGTGTTCCTGCTGACTGTTGAGATCACCTGTTTGTACTGGGATGCTTCAGAAGCTGGCAAAGATGGAAAAGAATGACTACCACTGTTTCAAAGCTGCATTCTCTCCCATTTACTCCCTGAGCTGCCTTGGTGCTTGTGCAGGAGACAGCTGAGTAAAGCGATGAATAAAAATAAAAGCTCCTTTCTCCCTAGAATTGTAAATTGGTCTGAGTCTCGGACAAAAGTCAATGATAGGACTGGGAGTTTGAAAAGGTTCTTATTTCTCACAGGATACCAGAGGCAACCAAATTAATTTTTAAACATGTCTGTTTAGAATACTAAAGAACTAAGTATTTTTCAGACTATCAGGTCTCCTTAAAAACCTGCCAAACTTGGGTGCACAACTAGTAGAGGTTTGCCCTTTAATGCTGGATCTGTTCTGTAAACTGCTGAAGTTAGACTGATTTTCTGCTACCTCCAGGAGCTGGTGGTTCATGGACTGAATTTTTAATGAAATCTGTTTGTTCTCATGATGTGTGTGGCGTTGGCAAGGCCGCAGTAATTGCCCATCTCTAGTTTCCCTGAGAAGGTGGCGCAGGGCCATATTAATCTGTTCTAGCCCTTGTGGTAATGGCACTCCCACAATGCTGTTGGGGCAGGGAATTCAAGTACTTTAACTCAGTGATGAAAGAATGATGATACAGCCCAAGCCAGAGTAGTACGTGTCCTGGAAGAGAATGGGCAGGTGAAGGTGTTCCCGTGATGGTGGAGAGCACAGGACTGAAATCCTGTTGAACGAATGAAGAATAATGCTGTTACATGTATCTCCGATCTCTCCTAACACTTCCCATGCAATTAATTACTTGTTGGTGGGATGTAGTAACTGCTGTTATGAAGGCAAACAAGGCAGACATTTTATGCACAGAAAAATCCCACAAACATCAGTGTACTGAATGACCAGTTAATCTATTTTTCAGGTGTTGTCTGAGGCAGGAACGTTGGCCAGGACACAACTCCCTTGCTTCATATTAATTTGCTCGCACGCACGCACACTCACGCACAGGCACATTCAATCAGGGGATGTGTGATGCAGGAAGAGAGAGGGAGAGAAATAATGTTGTGGGTGGGGGGATATCCCCAGCCATGCTCGAGATGCGAGGCATAGTTACTGTTGTGCTTAGTTGGCCCATATTATGAAACAATTCATCCTCTGACTCACTATGAACAATGCCATGGGATCCACTAGGGTATTGTTAGTCTAATATGCAAATAATATTTTCCAGTTAAATTACATGTTCTGTGAAGAATTTAATAATAAGTTAACCATGCCAAAGTAATTCTACAGTTGTAATAATTTAATGACAATGGAGGTATTAAAAAAGGAATGAGCAAATTTGACATAGATAATTAAAGGTAGCAAAATCCTTTGGAATAAATTAGCTGTATTGAACTTGTAATCAATTCAGCACTTTGAAATTTGTTTGCAAAATGTTAATCCAAGTTTTTATAGTAAATATGTGGGTGTCATGATATGATTTTACTACAGAGGGCAGCAGATACTGGATGAAGTAAATCTTTAATGGATTTTAACAGGCAACCTGTGACTAAATTGTATTATTTCTGCATTCTGTGAATACTGCAAGATACAGAATTAAAAAATATTATTTGAAGGGAAGAAAATTTGGAGCATCGACTGATCTGATAAATCTTGGGCGATCTGGTTGTGAGAGAGTTTAGGTCTGCTCACTGGTGAAATATTCGTCCTATTTCACTTACTCTTACTTTGCTCTTTCTTGTGCTGCAGATTATCATTTAGCATTTAAACAATATTTTAAATGTTTTATTAGTTATAATAGGAACTTTTATCACACCGTACTTCTCAATCATTCCTCCCTCAAACAATGCCACAAACAGCAGGTTAACTGGTCATTGGTCTCATTCTATAGCAGGACCACGCATGGCACAGATTGCCTGCCGTGTTTGCCTCAATGACTGCAGTGACTGCACTTCGCAAGTAATTCATTGGTTTTGGGACATCCTGAGGATGTGACGAAGTGCTATGTAACTGTAAATCCTTTCTGATCTGACTCTCCCACTCTCCATTTTGAAAATCTGTTTACTGGGCAGTTGAGTGAAAATAAAAACACCCAGTTTGTCAGAGAATTAATGACACCTTTTGTCTTTGACTCTTACCCACTTGTTTAAAACAATTTGGGTGAAATTAAAGATGGTAAGATCTCTGTTGAAGCTAGTGCGACCTCTGCAGCATCCCAGCAGTTCAATCAAGGCCACAAAAAACAGTTCAAACTGCTATAGAAACATAGAAAAATAGGAGCAGGTGTAGGCCATTCGGCCCTTCGAGCCTGCTCCGCCATTCAATATGATCATGGCTGATCCTCTATCTCAATACCGTATTCCCGCTCTCTCCCCATACCCCTGATGCCTTTTGTCTCTGGCCTCCATTGGTCTGAAATTAATGGAACCAAAGCTCTTGCTAAAGCTGCACTCCATCCATTTCTGCACTCTGCCAGTCAGAACCATCTGGCTGGGCCATTCAAAGGCTTCAACCGTGACTGACTGACAGGTGGCAGACTCTGAATGGGTACTGTCTTACTTTTTGTCATCCAGCCTGGTTGGGAGGGGCCTGGAGAGAGGGAAAATAAGGAAATCTTACGAACAATGACAGACAGGTAAAGACCGTCTGGTCCATGGAGCCTGTCCCACACAATTGTGATACCTTGTGTATCACAACATATACACTGTCCATCCCACCCAAAACCATGTGATCTCTTGATAGGCTTCAGCTTGGTTCTGAAAAGTGGGGACATTTACAGGTAAAGGGCACAATTTTGAAATTTGCAAATGTCACAAAACTTGGAAGTGTAGTAAACAGTGAGGAAGATAGTAGTAGACTTCAAGAAGACATAGACAGGCTGGTGGAATGGGCAGACAGATGGCAGATGAAATTCAACGCAGCAAAGTGTGAGGTGATGCATTTTGGTAGAAAGAATGAGGAGAGACAATACATGTTAAACGGTACAATTTTAAAGGGGGTGCAAGAAGAGAGAGACCTGGGGTGTTTGTGCAGAAATCTTTGAAGGTTGCAGGACAAGTTAACAATGCAGTTAATAAAGCATATGCGATCCTGAGCTTTATAAATAGGGGCATAGGGCTCGAATTTCCAAGCCCCGTGGAGGCGGGTTTGGAGGTGGGAGTGGTGGGAAAATTGCAGATTCGGGGGGCACGTACCCAACCCACCTCCATGCCAATGTCCCAGGAGGCAGGTACCCGACCTGTGCTGGGAGCCGCCTCCCCGAGGCGGGAAGGGGATTAGTGCCAATTAACTGCCTGTTAACAGGTAGTTAACGGGCAGTTTTTTGGCTAATCCCTATTTTTAGCCCTGAAGTGTGGGCTGCCCGACAGCTCCAAACCACGCCAAGTTAGCGAGGCGGACCATCAGTCTGCAGGGCTTGGAGGGGTCGAGATGTCCGGTGTACAGGTGAGTGATGGGTGCATGAGTGCAGAGGTAAGTGTGTTTGGTGTGTGTAAAGTGTTTTAATAAGTTTTACTTACCTTTACTTTCTCCTCCAGGCTTCCTCCCTTCAGTTCTCGGGAGTCCCTCAGCTCACCGGCACAGAAAGCAGAATGGCCGCTGAACTGTCAAAAGCTGCAGCCTCTGCTTTCTGGTCTGGAGCGCTCTCTAATTGAGTCTGAGTAGAAGGACTCAAGTTAGAAGACAGATTGTCAGTGTTTGACAGCTTCACAGAGCTGTCAAACGCTGATATTTCATCTGTCAAAAGCTCTTCACAGATGAAATGTCAATCGCTGACGTCACCAGTATCCAGGTGTCCCTTAATTGGCCTGCTGAGCACGCTGGGCGGGCTTAACAAGGTCAATCAAGGGAAAGTAGCGTGGGTTGGCCACAAATCGATGGAGGCGGGCCTACAACCCAAAAAGTGGGAGTTCCGCCTCCATCACGTCCCCATTGACAAAATCGAGCCCATAGAGTACAAAAGCCAGGAAGTTATGCTGAACTTATATAAAACACTAGTTCGGCCCCAGCTGGAGTATTGTGTCCAATTCTGGGCACTACAGTTTAGGAAGGACGTGATGGCTTTGGAGAGGGTACAGAAGAGATTTAGTAGAATGGTTCCAGGGATGAGGGATTACAGTTATGTAGATAGACTGGAGAAGCTAGGTCTGTTCTCCTTAGAGCAGAGAAGGCTAAGAGGAGATTTGATAGAAGTGTTTAAAATCATGACGGGTTTAGATAGAGTAAATAAAGCAAAACTGTTTCCAATGGCTGAAGGGTCGTTAACCAGAGGGCACAGATTCAAGGTGATTGCTAAAGAACCAGAGATGACATGAGGAAAAACTTTTTACGCAACAAGTAGTTAGGATTGGAATGCACTGCCTGATAGGGTGGTGGATACCGATTCAATAGTAGCCTTCAAAAGGGAATTGGATAAATACTTGAAGGAGAAAAAATTGTAGGGATATGGGGACTGGTTTGAAAGAGCTGGTGCAGACTCGATGGGCCGAATGGCGGCCTCCTGTGCTGTACTATTCTACAATTCTTTGATTTGTCCCAGATGTGATGGGCAATCCTGGGAATCAACTCTTTGACCTTTTGGTTGGAACACCAGTGCTTTATCATTTGATAAAGCAGCGAGAATTTGTGACACAACCTGGAAATGGACAAGAGACTAGTTGAAGGAAATGACACTGAATATTTGTTAGGGAAGTGATACTGGCTATGGAGGGATGCAAGAGTACTTTTTGCAGTGCCCCTGGGATTGGTGTTGGAGCCCCTACTGTTACTAATTTACATCAAGAGTTGGGAAACTCTCTAAGTTCATATTTGCAAACGTTACGGGGCTGGGAAAGGTCGCCCAATCAGTCTGATGAGGCAGGCAAGGATCAACAAAACGTGGCAAGTAAAATCAAACTGGGTGAAAAAGTGGCAGATGAACTTCAGTATGGATAACAGTGAAAAATCGCTCAATGGAAGAAAAAGTGGGTGACATACATACTTCATGAATAGGACCAACCTCGCTAAGAGTGAAGTTGAAAGAAATCTAGGATGTCACAGGACTCCAAGCTTAATCTGACACAGCAATCAACAAAGTAAGTTGTAACCAGGTGGGTGTAAACGATCTCATGACACTATTCACAGAAGAGCTGAGGCGTCCTCCCGGTGTCCTGGCCAGCATTTATCCCTCAACCAACACCACCAAAGGAAACTAACGTCATTTAGTTCAAGGGGGGGAGGGAAGAGGTCAGGTGAGGGGAAATGTAGAAATCTGAAGGGAAAGGTCATGGCAATAGAGCAGTGTAGCGATTTGGGTAAAAATAAGCAGAGTGTGACAGGAAGGGACAGAGAGTTTAACGGTAGCAGTGCAGCAGTGAATAAGGTCAAGGCAGGGAATAATGGTAAAAAAATTAAATTAAAGGCTCTTTATCTGAATGCACGAAGCATTCGTAACAAGATAGACGAACTAGCGGCACCAATAGAGATAAATGGGTTTGATCTAATAGCCATTACAGATACGTGGTTGCAAGGTGGCCAAGGTTGGGAACTAAATGTTCCAGTGTACTTGATGTTTTGAAAAGACAGGCAGAATGGAAAAGGAGGGGGAGTAGCCCTGATAATAAAGGATGACAAAAGGACAGTAGCGAGAAAGGATCTTGGCTCGGAAGATCAGGAAGTAGAATCAGTATGGGTGGAGATGAGAAATAACAAGGGGCAGAAAACGCTGGTAGGAGTAGTATATAGGCCCCCTAACAGTAGCTATACTGTTGGACAGAATATTGATCAAGAAATAGTAGGAGCTTGCAACAAATGTAATGCAATAATCTTGGGGGACTTTAATCTTCATATAGACTGGACAAATCAAATTGGCAAAGGTAGTCTGGAGGATGAGTTCATGGAATGTATTCGGGACAGTTTCCTAGAACAATATGTCATGGAACCAACCAGGGAACAGGCTATTTTAGATTTTGTATTGTGTAATGAGACAGGGTTAATTAGCAATCTCATAATAAAGGATCCTCTGGGGCAGAGTGATCATAATATGATAGAATTTCACCCTAATTTTGAGAGTGACTTGCCGAAGTCCGAAACTAGTCTCTTAAACTTAAATAAAGCCAATTACATAGGTATGAGGGGCAAGTTGGCTAAGGTAGATTGAAAAAATAGATTAAAAGGTATGGCGGTAGATAAGCAGTGGCTAGCATTTAAAGAAATATTTCATAATTCTCAACAAAAATACATTCCATTGAGAAACAAAAACTCCATGGGAAAAGTGATCTAACCATGGCTAACTAAAGAAGTTAAGGATAGCATTAGATTGAAAGAAGAAGCTTATAATGTTGCAAATAATAATAGTAAGCCTGAGGATTGGGAGAGTTTCAGAAACCAGCAAAGGTTGACCAAAAAATTGATAAAAAAGGAAAAAATAGAATGAGAGAAAACTAGCAAGAAATATAAAAGCAGATTGTAAGAGCCTCCACAAGTATGTAAAAAGAAAGAGAGTAGCAAAAGTAAATATTGGTCCCTTAGAGGCTGAGACAGGAGAAATTATTATGGGGAATAAGGAAATGGCAGAAACGTTAAACAAATATTTTGTATCTGTCTTCACAGTAGAAGACACAAAAAGCATACCAAAAATGTTGGGGAGCCAAGGGTCCAATGAGGGTGAGGAACTTAACATAATTAATCTAAGTCGAGAAAAAGTACCAGAGAAACTAATGGGACTAAAAGCCGACAAATCCCCTGGACCTGACGGCCTACATCCTAGGGTTCTAAAAGAGGTGGCTGAAGAGATAATGGATGCATTGGTTTTGATCTGCCAAAATTCTCTAGATTCTAGAATGGTCCCAGCAGATTGGAAGGTCGCAAATGTAACACAGCTATTCAAGAAAGGAGGGAGAGAAAAAACAGGGAGCTACAGGCCAGTTAGCCTGACATCAGTCGTTGGGAAAATGCTCGAATCCATTGTTAAGGAAGTGGTATCAGGGCACTTAGAAAATCATAAAATGATTAGGCACAGTCAACATGGTTTTATGAAAGGGAAATCGTGTTTGACAAATTTATTAGAGTTTTTTGAGGATGTAATTTACAGGGTAGATATAGGGGCACCAGTGGATGTACAGAAACTCTTGTTTAACCAGCACCTAAATATCCGGAATTCTCTCTTAACCGGCAAAAATCATACTCCGAAAACTCCTCTCAAATAACCGGCAATGTTGCCGAGTCCGAGTCTCCCGCGAACGCCGAGTACTCCGAAAACTCCTCTCAAATAACCGGCAATGTTGCCGAGGCCGAGTCCGAGTCCGAGTCTCCCGCGAACGCCGAGTTAGTCAGTGGGGGCAGTTCTCCAAAGTGCCACTACTCGGCCTCCTGGCGCTGTCGGAAGTCCGAACACTGCAGTAACAGGAGTCTGATTCTCCTGTGCTGCCGGGAGTCTCACTTACTGTTAAGTAATTAAAGAGTTATGGATTACCCTCAACTGGCAGTACTGTACTTAATCAAGCATCTTCCACCATCCATTTAACACAACATTCTGTAGGTGAGTAACCAAATACTGTATACTGCACATTTCTTGATTTTTTTATGTTAAAAATAGCCTCGGTAGATATAACTCAACGTTATCCGGAACTTTTGATCAACCGGCACCACGCCGGTGCCGGATACCAAAGAGTTTCCTGTAGTATATTTGGATTTCCAAAAGACATTCGATAAGGTGCCACATAAAAGGTTATTACACAAGATTAGGGCTCATGGGGTTGGGGGTAATATAGTAGCATGGATAGAGGATTGGTTAACGGACAGAAAACAGAGAGTAGGGATAAACGGATCTTTTTCAGGTTGGCAGGCTGTAACTAGTGGGGTTCCACAAGGATCAGTGTTGGGGCCTCAGCTATTTACAATCTATATTAATGACCTAGATGAAGGGACCAAGTGTAATTTATCCAAGTTTGCTGATGATACAAAGCTGGTTGGACAGTAAGCTGTGAGGAGAACACAGAGTCTGCAAAGGGATATAGATAGACTAAGTGAGTGGGCAGTAAGGTGGCAGATGGAGTATAATGTAGGGAAATGTGAGGTTATTCACTTTGGTAGGAAGAATAGAAAAACAGAATATTTTTTTAAATGGTGAGAAACATTCAAATGTTGGTGCTCAGAGAGATTTGGGTGTCCTCATGCAAGAAACACAGAAAGCTAGCATGCAGGTACTGCAAGCAATAAGGAAGGCAAATGGCATGTTGGCCTTTATTGTAAGGGGGTTGGTGTATAAGAGTAAGGAAGTCTTGCTACAATTGTACAGGGCCTTGGTGAGACCACACCTGGAGTACTGTGCACAGTTTTGGTCTCCTTATTTAATGAAGTATATACTTGCCTTGGAGGCGGTGCAACGCAGGTTCACTAGATTGATTCCTGGGATGAGAGGGCTGTCCTATGATGAGAGATTGTGTAGAATGGGCCTATACTCTCTGGAGTTTAGAAGAGTGAGAGGTGATCTCATTGAAACATACAAGATTCTGAAGAGGATTGACAGGGTTGATGCTGAGAGGTTGTTTCCCCTGTCTGGAGTGTCTAGAAGTAGGGGTCATAGTCTCAGGATAATGGGTAGGCCATTTAAGACTGAGATGAGGAGGAATTTCTTCATTCAGAAGGTTGTGAATCTTTGGAATTCTCTGCCCCAGAGGACTGTGAATGCTGAGTATATTCAAGGCCGAGATAGATAGATTTTTGGACTCGAGGGGAATCAAGGGATATGGAGATCAGGCGGGAAAGTGGAGTTGAGGTCGATGATCAGCCATGATCTTATTGAATGGCGGAGCAGGCTCGAGGGGCCATATGGCCTCATGCTCTTATTTCTTATGTTCTTATGTTCATTGGTGTTTGTGGGATCTTGCTGTGCGCAAATTGGCTGCCGTATTTCCTACATTACAGCAGGGACTCCACTTCAAAAAGTACTTCATTGGCTGTAAAGCACTTTGGGCGTCCGGTGATCGTGAAAGGTGCCATATAAATGCAAGTCGTTCTTTTCTTTTGAACTATATCGCTCAGCATCTATAGAATAAGAATGGGAAGAGGTCATGCTAATACTATGCAAATATTCTGGTGACACTGCAGTTTGACTAGTACATCCATTTTGTCCATCAAAACACAAGGAAGACATTCGAGCCGAGGAGGTAGTGTCGAGAAGGCGCATGACGCCCATCCCTCATATCAGATGATCGAGTTATGCGGAAAAAGCAAGAGAAAGTTGGGCTTTTCCGTTTTGAAAGGAGATTCATCAGCAAATCTGGAGTTTACTTCAAATTGACCTGTGGCAATTGGACAAGGGGCCACAATTATGAACTAACAGAAGGCAAATTTAGTACTGATGGCAGGCGGTTCTTCACGGACTGGATTTCTGTGTTGGGCAGTGGAAACAAAATCTCAAACAGCTGATGCTGTACAGGGGGAAGTGGGTTCGTTACTGGACGGATTGGCCTAATGGCTTTCCTCATCTGTATTTATTTGTGAATTGCTTAGTCTTGATATACTTTGATTCCTCAGCAGTGGTGATTAATGTAAAAGTAATGAGCTGTTGCCATAGATTAATGTGACAATGCATCAGAGAGCAGGATGGTAATGTGCAAAAGTTTTCAAGTTCTTGTTTTGAGAAACTTTAATTACATGTGATTATGCAACTTTTGGCTTTCAGTAAAGATAATTTAAGAATATTGATTGTGATTTTGAAAAGTATCGAGAAGTGGAAATGATCATTCTGTTACCCGAGTGCTGCGTTCTGCAGTTCTCTTGGTTCTACTACTCACGTGTGGTTTGGTCAAACTAGTGTAGCACAATAACCGGCTGCTGATTTTAGGCTGGCTTTTTATCCAATGCATTGTGACTTGTTAACAAGTGACTACAATATCTCCCCTGCTCCAGTACAGATCCACCTAGCTTTTTAAACAGCAAATTATCAGGACACTGTAAACTGTCATGCTGTAGGCTAACTCAAAGGAAACATCAATCTTTGGCATTAATTGTCCTTTTTTGGACATTTGAGGGGAAAAATAAGGAATCCTAATAGTTTTCTTAAGTAGTCCGGGTTATCCAGGTTCCGAGATCTGGGATTTTTCAGTCCTTCAGATAATTATGTTATTTGAAACATTCTTAATGGGAATGAGAGCAGCTCATTTGCTTACTGTGCCTGACAGACCATGATAAACAGTGATGAGTATTATCTCTTTTGGGTGTTGGGGATTCCTTCTGGGTAGCTGTTAAGACGGATGTAAATTCTGCAGCTTTTTTGTGCACAAGCTGATGTACAACACTCTTACTAATGTTGAACCTTCGCAAATTGTGCAACTGTTGAAACTGCCGAGTTTAATGAGTGGTCACCAGTGTCTGTACAAGGTCCTGGGACATAATCATGGGCTGGTGAAGAGCACTGGGCACCATGTACTCTTGGGAATGAAGCTGTTCCATTAATAATCTGTGCCAGTGGTTAGGATTTCCATCTTTCAATGTGGTATTGCATTACTGTGTCATTAGTGTGCTTTGTTTACACTTTGCTCTGAATTGCATGATTCATGAACTCACAGCTTCCTTCAGTGAGTGTTATTGTGGTTTTGTGGTTCTTTCTGCAACTGTCAATATTCTTCCCACAGGACTCGGTTTTCTGCACCATATTTTATTTTTCCTTCAGAAGTGTAACTTGTATTTACAATAACATAAAATGACAGGATATTGAAGGGAGTTAAAGGTTGCAATTCAGGCATCAGATTCTGCTAATAAACTGCTTGATCAGTGCAGTTGAAGTTTATCATACGGTTTTCGTTCTCTCCCAACATTTGTCTTTCAAATTATTGTATGCGAAAGGGAAGTTTGTAATCCATGAATCCGCCTGCATTAGAGTGAGTGCATTACATTTTTAAGACTGGGCATTTCACCCATTATTGAGGTACAGTAATACATTGTAATAAGCTTTTAGCACTAGAAATCCCAGCGTAAAATTAGGGCTGGTATACTGTCTTGGGTCATTTCGTAAACCTCTGCTTACACACACACTAGGTTCAAATCTGACTACTTCTCAGCAGCAGATATTTGCTAGTGTTTAACAGGTGCTGGCAAATTTTCCTTCATACTAGTAAAACGAAGATCTTAATGAAAACTACACGAAAAAGCACGAGATGAAAACAAAATATTGGAGTACTAAGACATAGTTGCAAAATTGATTAGTAACGTGTTGTTACTGATGCAGAATTGAGAAAAATCACTAGCATTTAGCATTAATTTGAGCCTTCTATGCAAAGGTTTTGCTAATGTGACTGCAATAAATGTAAATTATTATAATACAGTGTATTCGGGATAGATGAGGTTAAATGGGTCTAAGGTTCTTTTTTTTCCATCTCAACCCATTTTGTGACCCTGAAAAAGACAGAAAAGGAAGGGATTTGGGAGTGGGAGGTGAGAACGGAGATAGTTATGGGAAGAGACTAATTTCTACTTCTGTCCGATGAGCTGGCATGTTGCTTATTGTGTTCTGTTTTCCCTTGTGCTTTCTTTGGTAACCAGAGCGGAACCCTGAAGGTAAGTTAAACACTTTTATATCACTTGTTGATTTGAGAAATGTTCAAGATATTTTGAACACAAAATAGCTTTCTGTTACATTAATCATGAGGTTTAAATCACTTGGATCTGTTTGTAGGGTTAAATCTCCACACACCTGAACCTACAGTATTCCCCCCCTCCCCCCCCCAAACACTTGTAACGACACTTTTTTATTGTGCTGATGGTGTAATTAAACATAAAACCCAAATTGAAGGTAATTCACAAATGGCTTTGCGTCTTTCATACTGGGCAATATCCTCTCTACATCATTTAGGACCCTACATGCAGCTATATTGAGTTTGACAAGATGGAAAGTGTAAATGAATAAACTTGTAAAAACATAAATCTTAATTTTTAAACCAAGAATACCAATGCGCCTTAATATAGAACCATTATCTTAATTTTGCTTTAAACTAACAAATTAGTCATAATGATTGATTGCGACATGTACCATGACATACATAACTCAACCGAGCATTGTCCCAGCAATTGATGGTGTTTAGTTCTCTTTCCTTAAGGCTCCCAAGGAGCTATAATTTTGGACTCCTCCTCACTGCGAGACTCTCATAAGATGTTTGCACCCAGGCTTTTCCTGGCTTGTGAATTCCACTGGCCTTCATTGGGTCTTCTGTCGGATGAAAGGAAAGTTAGCCTGGGGACAATCATTTGTCACACCACTCAATTGTACTAGTGCTCAGAAGACAGTAAGATTGATGGCATTCTGAACCCCCTCACCACAACCCCTGACCAAGCAGCGTAGCTTTAGGGGAGGTGTCGGGTGTTTAACAACACTATAAAAAAAGTGTGTGCAAGTAAAATGTGTTATTGCTATAAGAAGCATGAAAATATTTGTCACTAGTCACTACCTTTAGTTGCACAAATGGAAAAATCATTGGTTCTGTCCTGTTAACAGACCTTTGGTTGGAACTCAAGTGACTTTTGCTATTTTTTAAAAATTCGTTTATGGGATGTGGGCGTCGCTGGCAATGCCAGCATTTATTGCCCATCCCTAGTTGCCCTTGAGCAGGTGGTGGTGAGCCGCCGCCTTGAACCGCTGCAGTCCATGTGGTGAAGGAACTCCCACAGTGCTGTTAGGGAGGGAGTTCCAGGATTTTGACCCAGCGACGGTGAAGGATCGGCCGATATACTTCTAAGTCAGGATGGTGTGTGACTTGGAGGGGAACTTGTAGGTGCTGGTGTTCCCATGTGCCTGCTGCCCTTGTCCTTCTAGCTGGAAGAGGTCGCGAGTTTGGGAGGTGCTGCCGAAGTAGCCTTGTCGCGTTGCTGCAGTGCATCTTGTAGATGGTACACACTGCAGCCACGGTACGCCGGTGGTGGAGGGAGTGAATGTTTAAGGTGGTGGATGGGGTGCCAATCAAGCGGGCTGCTTTGTCCTGGATGGTGTTGAGCTTCTTGAGTGTTGTTGGAGCTGCACTCATCCAGGCAAGTGGAGATTATTCCATCACACTCCTTACTTGTGCCTTGTAGATGGTGGAAAGGCTTTGGGGAGTCAGGCGGTGAGACACTCACCGCAGAATACCTAGCCTCTGACCTGTCCGTGTTGCCACAGTATTTATGTGGCTGGTCCAGTTAAGTTTCTGGTTAATGGTGACCCCCAGGATGTTGATGGTGGGGGATTCGGCAATGGTAATGCCATTGAATGTCAAGGGGAGGTGGTTAGACTCTCGCTTGTTGGAGATAGTCATTGCCTGGCACTTCTGTGGCACGAATGTTACCTGCCACTTATCAGCCCAAGCCTGAACGTCGTCCAGGTCTTGTTGCATGCGGGCATTATCTATGGAGTTGCGAATGACGCTGAACACTGTGCAGACATCAGCGAACATCCCCATTTCTGACCTTATGTTGGAGGGAAGGTCATTGATGAAGCAGCTGAAGATGGTTGGGCCTAGGACACTGCCCTAAGGAACTCCTGCAGCGATGTCCTGGGGCTGTGATGATTGACCTTCAACCACCACAACCATCTTCCTTTGTGTTAGGTATGACTCCAGCCAGTGGAGCATTTTCCCCCCGATTCCCATTGACTTCAGTTTTACTAGGGCTCCTTGATGCCAGACTCGGTCAAATGCTGCCTTGATGTCAAGGGCAGTCACTCTCACCTCACCTCTGGAATTCAGCTCCTTTGTCCATGTTTGGACCAAGGCTGTAATGAGGTCGGGAGTCGAGTGGTCTTGGCGGAACCCAAACTGGGCATCAGTGAACAGGTTATTGGTGAGTAAGTGCCGCTTGATAGCACTGTCGATGACACCTTCCATCCCTTTGCTGATGATTGAGAGTAGACTGATGGGGCGGTAATTGGCCGGGTTGGATTTGTCCTGCTTTTTGTGGACAGGACATACCTGGGCAGTTTTCCACATTTCGGATAGATGCCAGTGTTGTAGCTGTACTGGAAGAGCTTGGCTAGAGGCGCGGCTAGTTCTGGAGCACAAGTCTTTAGCACGATAGCCGGGATGTTGTCGGGGCCCATAGCCTTTGCTGTATCCAGTGCGCTCAGCCATTTCTTGATATCATGTGGAGTGAATCGAATTGGCTGACGAATGGCTTCTATGATGGTGGGGACCTCGGGAGTAGGCCGATATGGATCATCCACTCAGCACTTCTGGCTGAAGTTGGTTGCAAACGCTTCAGCCTTGTCACGTGCTGGGCTCCACCATCATTGAGGATGGGGATATTCTTGGAGCCTCCTCCTCCCGTTAGTTGTTTAATGGTCCGCCACCATTCACGACTGGATGTGGCAGGACTGCAGAGCTATGATTTGATCCGTTGATTGTGGGATCGCTTAACCCTGTCTATAGCATGCTACTTCCGCTTTTTAGCATGCATGTAATCCTGTGTTGCAGCTTCCCCAGGTTGGCACGTCATTTTTAGGTATGCCTGGTGCTGCTCCTGGCATGCTCTTCTACACTTGTCGTTGAACCAGGGTTAATAGAAACCTAGAAGATAGGAGCAGGAGTAGGCCATTCGGCCCCTCGAGCCTGTTCCGCCATTTAATGAGATCATGGCTGATCATCCAAATTCAGTACCCTGTCCCTGCTTTCTTCCCATATCCCTTGATCCCTTTAGCCTTAAGAAATATATCCAACTCCTTCTTGAATATATTTAATGAATTGGCCTCAACTGCCTTGTGTGGTAGAGAATTCCACAGGTTCACCACTCTCTGGGTGAAGAAATTCCTCCTCATCTCAGTCCTAAATGGCTTACCCCTTATCCTTAGACTGTGACCCCCCTGGTTCTGGACTCCCCCGCCATCAGGAACATCCTTCCTGCATCTAGTCTGTCTAGTCCTGTTAGAATTTTATAAGTTTCAATGAGATCCCCTCTCATTCTTCTAAACTCTAGCGAATATAAGCCTAATCGACCTAATCTCTCCTCATACATCATTCCTGCCATCCCAGGTATCAGTCTGGTGAATCTTCGCTGCACTCCCTCCATGGCAAGAACATCCTTCCTCAGATAAGGCGACCAAAACTGCACACAATACTCAAGGTGTGGTCTCACCAAGGCCCTGTACAACTGCAGCAAGACATCCTTGCTCCTGTACTCTAATCCTCTCGCTACGAAGGCCAACATACCATTTGCCTTCTTAACCGCCTGCTGCACTTGCATGCTTACCTTCAGCGACTGGTGCACAAGGACACCCAGGTCTCGTTGCACTTCCAGGTTGATCCCCTGGCTTGGTGGTAATGGTAGAGTGAGGGATATGCCGGGCCATGAGGTTACAGATTGTGGTGGAATACAATTCTGCTGCTGCTGATGGCCCACAGCGCCTCATGGATGCCCAGTTTTATGCTGCTAGATCTGTGCTGAATCTATCCCATTTAGCACGGTGGTAGTGCCACACAACACGATGGAGCGTGTTCTCAGTGTGAAGACGGGACTTCGTCTCCACAATGACAGTGCGGTGGTCACTGCTGCCAATGCTGTCATGGACAGATGCATCTGCCCATTTACCTCACATAATTGTCATCAATTCTATTTGACCTGTCACTGAGAGTAGTTCGCGTTACTCTGAGAGAGTAAGGCTTTTTCCATGATTAGTGTTTTGCCCATTTTGTTCTTTGGGTTGCAGAATTTGGTTTATTTTTAACTGAGTTTGTCCCATTTCTTCTTGTTATAAAATGATGTGTGCTGTGCGTACATGGGAGTCTTCCTGCTATTCTGATTCCAAGTGGCTGCTTTGTAGCCAGCAGCCTCCCCGCTATAGTTCCCGACCTACAGCTGCATCTTCCTGCTTGCCTGACCCTGAATAATGCAGGCGCAAAGAGTCAGCCTCCCTGTGTTTGCCTCCCGAGCATGCTCTGACTGATCCACTATCTGAAACAATGCTCTCTTCCTCACCCAACGACTAAGCTGCCCACCCTGTGGTCTGCACTACTCCTGCGCAATGCCACTGGAGATCAGCTCTGGTTTGCGTACAAACGATTAAATGGCATTTCTTGCTGAGGTGGCTTATCGAGCCTGGGTACGAAAAGGATGGTAAAATGATAAACCATTTTATTTTCAACAGATATGATTACCTTTGTCAGAAATTATGCTTTATATTAAAAAAAAAGTATATTTAAAATGATGTGTTCACTACCTTAAAAATAGTTAAAATACAGTGTATTGTGCTGGAATAGAAAATCAGCAGATGAAGCCTTCAATGTTTAGAATCTGTTTTGCTCCTGAGTTAGAGGTCATCTCATGCCACCAGTGTTGCATTGTAGTAGGCTAGGGCTGATGAACTCATTTATACAATAATGCTGTCAGGCTTTCAGAAAACAATTAAGACGGCAAGTACCTGAGACCAGCTCCGTTCCTCAGCACATTTTTATTAATGTATCCTTTTTTTCCAATTCTAGGTGAACTGTACACCACCTAAATGCTTTTCTTTTTCCCACGAGTTTAATCGTAGTGTTGTAATATTCAGTCTACAAAGGATTTGAAAGAGATATTTTATGCTATTCCATGCGGCAGTGTTCTTCCCCGTGATTGTCTGGATGTTTAGCAGCATCGGCTAAGTGAAACAACGCGGTGAATCAAGTAGAGTGCCCCAGCAGACAAAACAGGAAAGGATCAAGGAAGTGCTGGTGACCAGCTTCGTGCTACTGGTCTGGGCCCACATTTCGTTTCTCTTTTAAAGAGGAGACTCAGGCTGCAGGGAGAATGTATAAAGTACAGTGATTAGTAACCTCATGTATTTTTCATGCCATTCTAACAACAACCACTTGCAGTTATATAATCTCTTTTAACATAAGTGAAGGTTTCGAAGCACTACACAGAGCAGAAAAATTTGGAGGGATAACCAAAAGCATGGCTGAAAGGAGGTTGTGAGGCTTATAAAGGTAAGGAGGAGACAGCTGATGGTGGTCCTGTCACTAATGGTGGAATTGGGAGAGTGAGGCGGCAGGGTTGTACAGGAGGTCAGAGTCAATGGATCAGAGACCATGGATTGGGATGTAGAAAGAAAGAAAGACTTGGGTTTATATAGTGCCTTTCACGACCACCGGACGTCTCCAAGCCAATGAAGTACTTTTGGAGTGCAATCACTGTTGTAATATAGGGCTGGAGGAGGCTGGGGAGGTCGGGTGGGGCAAAGCTGTGGAGCATTTGTAAATGAAGACAAGGATTTTGAACTCAATGTGTTGCTTGACAGGGAGCCAGTAGAGGATGGGGGTGATGGGAGGGAGGGATTCTGTGAGACATGGTGCGGGCAGTGGAGTTTTGGGGGGAGCTCAGAACGATGACAAGAAGAGCATTTGAGAAATTAAGTCTGAAGCAACTGTAGAGTTGGAAAATTCGTCGGCATGAATGAATTTATTTTTGAATATCACAGATGGAGAGCTTGGCATTAATATTTATTTCAAAAATATGAGCGTTTGAAAACACTTTCAAAAACCCAATTGGAGGTAAAAGAATCTGGTGAAACTTGCAATAAAATCTGTAGATAGTCAAACAATTTGAAATGCAGGAACAAAACGGGTCATATACATCACATTAAGTCAAGCATTTAATGAAAACAGGTGTGATAAGATATGGTGAGGCCATTACTGGGTTATGGGCCATGAGACTGCAAAGGCATAATGATTTAGAAACATGATATTAAATATTGTGTATGTGGTACTGGTATCAGAAAGGGATTTATACTTTGCAGGGAGTTAGGAGCACTGGATGGTGCATTGTTGAAGACCAAGATGTTAATTTCTTGATGCAGTGTTTTGCAAAGTTTGGTCTTCCTGATTATAAGATTTAACTGTTAGAAAACAGCAAGTGCCGTACAGTAAGATACGCTGGGGCATATTATGTGCATGACTTGATAGTGGACTTGTGCAGTGTCTTTGGTGAGCTCTCAGATAGGCCTGAATTCACATACTTAATGAAGTGGATAACTACTACGTAGATTTTGAATAGTCAGTGGGGAAGAATGTCAGTTTCTGATATTTAAGCTTCTTCAGGATATTACATAGGATTACGTAGGATATACAGCACAGAAACAGGCCATTCGGCCCAACCAGTCCATGCTGGCGTTTATGCTCCACTCGAGCCTCCACCCATCTTTCCTCATCTAACTCTATCAGCATAACCCTCTATTCCCTTCTCCCTCATATGCTTACCTAGCCTCCCCTTAAATGCATTGATACTATTCGCTTCAACCAGTCCCTGTGGTAGTGAGTTCCACATTCTCACCACTCTCTGGGTAAAGAAGTTTCTTCTGAATTCCCTATTATTTGATTTCTTGGTGACTATTTTATGTTGATGGCCTCTAGTTTTGCTCTTCCCCACAAGTGGAAGCACTCTCTCTGTGTTTACTCCATCAAAACCATAATTTTAAAGACCTCTATTAGGTCACCCCTCAGCCTTTTTTCAAGAGAAAAGAGACCCAGCCTGTTCATCCTTTCCTGATGGGTATAACCTCACAGTTCTGCAATCATCCTTGTAAATCTTTTTTGCACCCTCCAGTGCCTTTATATCCTTTTTATAATATGGCGATTACAATTGTACACAGTACTCCAAGTGTGGTGTAACCAAGGTTCGATACAAGTTTAGCATAACTTCTCTACTCTTCAATTTTATCCCTCTAGAAATAAACCCTAGTTCTTGTTTTTTTTTATGGCCTTAAATATGTTAAACCTGTGTGTTCCATGTCCAGTTGTTTAATATCCAGACCTCAAGTAAGAGGAAATTGGTAATTAGCACATGTAATTGACAGTCATGTCTACTGCACTTGGCACGCGTTCAATCACCTAACGTTATCACATACCACTTGAAAGTTGTTTTGCCGATAGTTATTGTCTAATACTTGCGCATTTGGTCACCCTCCAGTTACAGCTGGCATTTTTTGATACTTATGATTTAAATTTATTAAATAGTTTTTAAATACTATTTATAAACAGATCCATAATTCTTCCTCCTCCGCTCAACCCCTGCATATACAAATATGAATCGCCATCATTCCATCTGTGTGACAACAGCAAACACAATTTATGTGTGAAGATTGAACTTTGAAAGATTGAAGCAGACCATGTTAACATGGGCAATCGGAACACTAGCCTGTGAAGCACACTTGTACACATTCTTTCCAATCTGTGTATGCACTGAGGGATATTTTGTGTCTATTACATACTATGACATCTTACTGTACCTATTGAATGCACAGGGCTGTTTTAATTTAACTTGAGTGCCCTTGTATTGCTGGTGCATTGGTTTGTGGTTAATTTAGTTACATTTTCGGTAGATATGATTCACAAGTGGCCTCAATAAATGCTGAGAATACAATGGTTGTACTAGAAAATACTTACAAATTCACCAAAGACCATATTATGAGATATAAAGTATGTAAAAAAAAAAAAAATCTCACTTTTATGAATATTAGAGATGGACAGCTTGGCTCCTCAAGTAGTTATATGCCTGACTCTCGACTAGTGGGTGAGGCGAGGGGGGGGGGACGGCGAAGGGGGGGGAACGGTGAGGCGAGGGGGGGGGAACGGTGAGGGGGGGGGGAACGGTGAGGGGGGGGGGACGGTGAGGCGGGGGGGGGGACGGTGAGGCGAGGGGGGGGAACGGTGAGGCGAGGGGGGGGGAACGGCGAGGCGAGGGGGGGGGGGAACGGCGAGGCGAGGGGGGACGGCACGGCGAGGGGGGGGGACGGCGAGGCGAGGGGGGGGGTACGGCGAGGGGGGGGGGACGGCGAGGGGCGATGGACGGGGGGGGCGACGGCGAGCGGGGGGACGGCGAGGCGAGGGGGGGGGGGAGAAACGGCGAGGCGAGGGGGGGGGGAAACGGCGAGGCGAGGGGGGGGAACGGCGAGGCGAGGGGGGGGAACGGCGAGGCGAGGGGGGGGAACGGCGAGGGGGGGGGGGGGGAACGGCGAGGGGGGGGGACGGCGGGGGGAACGGCGAGGGGGGGGGGCGACGGCGAGGGGGGGAACGGCGAGGCGAGGGGGGGGGACGGCGAGGGGGGGGGGACGGTGAGGCGAGGGGGAATGGTGTGGTGAGGGGGATAACAACAGTTTTGCAGCTAAGTAGCTTTCCATCACTTGAAATACTGTGATGAATTAATAATCTTTATTACTTTATTTTGGAAAATCAGTGTTCAGTTAAAAAGAATTATGGTGAAATGATTATGAATATCAACCTATTTTAATTGATATTATTGGTGTATTTGTAAGCTAAATGTTTATGTGCAACAAACTCAATGTTGACTCAATAGATCAAAACCAGAAATGAGCTGCTTTCAGTAGTACAGTGAGGTCGCTTAATTACCCTTCAGTCCACTCACAGATTGAAGCATTATTCCTGACATTTGTTTACAAGTAACTTATACAGAAATAATGATTTATTTTCACACACTAAGGAAATAGGAAACAATTCATGGATTTAATTCCAGACAGTGATCCATTTAAGAGGAAGCAGGAGAAAATCCATTTGACCTAAAGTGACCACAGATTAGTGTTCAGTTCATGAGTATACGAAAGGCTTGTATCCCTTCTGTAGATTCAGGCGTGACATGCTTAGCAGTAATGCCTTAACCCAGGATAGCTTCCCATGCAACTTGTCAGCTGGTTCTTGCATTTGCTTTGTTTTTACTCTATTCCATTCTCCCAGTTTCTCCGTCTCCACCGCATCTGTTCTGACGATGTCACCTTCCATGCTAGTGCTTCTGATATGTCTTCCTTTTTCCTCAACCGAGGATTCCCCTCTACCCCCCGTGGTTGACATGGCCCTCGACCGTGTCTGTTCCATTTCCCGCACTTCTGCTCTCACCCTTCCCCTCCCTCCCAGAACCATGATGGGGTTCCCCTTGTCCTCACCTTTCACCCCACCAGCCTCCACATTCAACGGATCATCCTCCGCCATTTCTTCCACCTCCAGCGTGATCCCCCCACACCAAACACATCTCCACCACCCCGCCCCCCCACTTTCAGCATTCCGAAGGGATACCCTGGTCCACTCCCACCCCAACACTCCTTCCCCTTCCCACGGAACCTTCCCGTGCAAGCGCAGGAGATGCAACACATGCCCTTTTACCTCCTCCCTTCCCACTGTCCAGGGCCCCAAACACCCCTTCCAGGTGAAACAGCAATTTACTTGTACTTCTTGCAATTTAATATACTGTATTCGCTGCTCACGATGCGGTCTCCTCTACATTGGGGAGACCAAACGCAGATTGGGTGACTGCTTTGCGGAACATAGAAACATAGAATCTAGGAGCAGGAGTAGGCCATTCGGCCCGTCGAGCCTGCTCCACCATTCAATACGATCATGGCTGATCATCCAAATCCAGTACCCTGTCCCTGCTTTAATCCCCACAGTACACATATCCCACCCTACCCCCGTAACCCCACGTATTTAATTCCCCTAACATATTCCATCCTATCCCCATAACCCCACATATTTAATCCCCCCCTAACACTAAGGGTCAATTTATCATAGCCAAATCAACCTAACCCGCACATTTTTGGACTGTGGGAGGAAACCAGAGCACCCGGAGGAAACCCACCGTTCAGTCCGTAAGGGTGACCCTGAGCTTCCGGTCGCCTGTCACTTTAATTCTCCGCTTCACTCCCACTCTGATCTCTCTGTCCTCGGCCTATTACACTGTTCCAATGAAGCTCAACGTAAGCTCGAGGAACAGCACCTCATCTTTCGATTAGGCACTTTACAGCCTTCTGGACTCAACATCGAGTTCAACAATTTCAGACAATAATCCCTGCCCCCATTTTTCATGCTGTATGATTTTGCCATTCCCATTTGCAACATTTTATCTTTCCTGCCTCTTACATAAGCACAGTATGTTCTTTCAATTCCTTCCTCCCCTCCAAACCCCCCCGCCGCCCCCCACCCCGCCTGTCTCTGCACCTGCTTAATATCTGTTACATCTCCAGCTTTTTCCAGTTCTGATGAAGGGTCCCAGACCTGAAACGTTAACTCTGTTTCTCTCTCCACGGATGCTGCCTGGCCTGCTGAGTATTTCCAGCATTTTCTGTTGTTATTTCAGATTTCCAGCATCCACAGTATTTTGCTATTGAGTTAGAATTTGGGTTTGTCCGCATTTCTGACTGATTTGGAAATTGGCTATTGGGAGCCGTGCTGTTCCCCAAAGGCAAATCCGAGTTACACTTAGCAATTCTGTCCCTGGGTGAGGTAAGCCCTCACCTGAGGCTGAGTACTCATAAAGTATCATCACACATGACGAGCAGAATGGAGTATGAACAGTCACTGGGGCTTGAGCTAGTTGAGTTGTAAAGCAATTGTCTGATGCTCTGCTGCTGTGTAGAAGCTTTCTTTGTTTAAGTTATTTTAGTTAAAACATCGTGCATGTCCTTCTGGTTGAAGTTGTTGTAAATTGTAAAAGTACGTGGCAAATATCTTGCTTTTATCTGAACCTTTGCAACAATTGATCCAATTTAGTTTAATCATAATCTGAAGTTGTATTTTCCCTTATTTGGTGTGAGTCAAAACTTTAAATTGATTCCCAGGAAGATGTAGCTACCGATGGACATTTTGCAGACTTATAGTAATTTATAAGAAAACTTAGGATGGTGAAAAGTTATTTGTCCCACCAAAGTTCGTTCCTTTGGTACTCTAACTCTCCCAGTGTTGCACCAGACACTGCTCATACTACTCAGAAGTTGTGGGTTCAAGTCCCACTCCAGAGACTTGAGCGTAAAAATCTAGGCTGATATGTCAGTGCAGTGCTGAGGGAGTGCTGCACTGTCGGAGGTGCCGTCTTTCGGATGAGAGGTTAAACCGAGGCCCCGTCTGCACTCTTAGGTGGACATAAAAGATCCCATGGCACTATTTTGAAGAAGAGCAGGAGACTTATCCCCGATGTCCTGGCCAATATTTATCCCTCAATCAACGTAACAAAAACAGATTATCTGGTCATTATCACATTGCTGTTTGTGGGAGCTTGCTGTGTGCAATTGGCTGCCGGATTTCCTGCATTACAACAGTGACTACACTTCAAAAGTACTTCATTGGCTGTAAAGCGCTTTGGGACATCCTGAGGTCTTGAAAGGCGCTATATAAATGCAAGTCTTTTTCTTTTCTTTCTCATGTTTTTGCCTCTACTGTTCTACTTAACATTATTCCTGACATCAAATCATAGAATGTTACAGCGCATAATTAGGCCATTCGGCCCATCAAGTCTGTGCCAGTTTCTTTCTCCAAATGTCTCGTCTCATCCCACAATTCTGCTTTCTCCCCATTTCCTTGAATATTTCTCTTTTCAAGCTACTTTTAAAAGAATTCTTGGATTCTGCTTCAACATCTGTTTGTGGTAGAGAATTTCACATTCTAAGCACCCTCAGTGTACAGATATTTTCTCCTATCACCCTTGAATTTTGTCATTATTTTAAATTCGTACCATCGCACCAACCAAGTGGAAGCACTCACTCACTAATTACCTCATCATAAGGCCTCGAAATTTGGAAGACCCATAGCAACCTTCTCGGCTCCAGTGGATATAGGCCTAACTTCTCGAGTCTTTATTACTCAAACTATTGAATCTACGCTGTATCTTTTGCATTACATAGTAACCTAGTATAAGGCAGGAGAAGCTCATTGAGCCCACCTATCCACAGAATGCCCTTGGCCCTTGCGTTTCATGCCGGTAATTTGTTCCACATACTTACCCACCCTTTTAGTAAAATAAAAAGTTCCTGCTGCATTACCTGTTTTCTTTTGTTGTCCGAATTTGTAAATATAAATATTGCTCTCTCATTCTCCCTATGATGGGATGCCCAGAACTGCATACACACAATTGCAGTCTAACTGAGGTCTTGTACAAGTTCAATATTCTTGTTTTTGTATTCTGTGCCTCCAGATGCAAAATAACACCCTCGTGTGTAAAGAACTATATCTGTTTTATTACAGATTTCCAGCATCCACAGTATTTTGCTTTTGTATATCTGTGTCAAAATTGTATCACTAATTTAAACGCGAGTCCTACTAGCGGGACTACCTAAACCATTTCATATTTTGTACTCAATGGGGTCCCCTCCCTTTAACTGTCTTCCCTGCAGGCAGTAGATATTTATCTGTTCTTATAATTCATCTCCTTTCCACTTGAGATAATTTTGCTGTTCTTCCCTGCACTTGCTTCAATGCATCTACAACCTTTGTGCAGTGTGACCAGACACAGTTCTGCATGTGTGGTCTGACCAGTGCTAGGTAGAGCCTTAGCACAGCCACTGTGCACTTGTATTTATGTTCTGCCACAATATCCCAAGATGTTTTTGAACGGCCTCTGTATATTTTTGAGGCAATGACAAGTCTGTTATTACTCTAAAATCCCGTTCTTGCACTACTTATGCTGAATTCTATTAATTTTATACTTTGGTCATATATATTTTCTACCAATGCATAAGTACATTTATCAGTGAATGTAATTTGCCATTTTTCAGCTCAGTGACAATTTATCTAAATCCTCCATATCCTTACTCACATCCCTTGACTCGGCTATCGTCGTAGCTTTGACCATCTTGCATTTGGTTTCTGTGTCCATGTCATTTATGTAAGTAAACATTTAAATGTTTACATGTTCACAATGACAACTCATTCTGTGTGGGAATTTTCTCAAAGAAAGCTTCTCAGAGAGTTTCAAATTCAGCATCCAGTTTAAAACTTGATGGGCGCAGTGAAAACTTTACACCCTCTCCACAAATAATGGCGGATAAAACGTTTCCACTTTTTTTTTGGATCACAGGCATGTTGTAGATTGAAACAGCCTCTGTACTCAGCCCCTTTGCCGTGCTGTACAGGTGTTCTCGCAGAATCTGATTTTTTTTTTTGGTTTCGGGGGGGGAGTGAAATGTGACAGTGTCTGAATTTTTAAAAAACACACAAGCCATCGGGGTTCAAGGATGAGACTGTCAATCAGCAAGCCTGTCACTTTGATGGAATGCTATTAGGTTTGAAATTACGAGTGTTTACTAAGTGGAACAAAAATTGCCGTTGCCTTTCAGTGAATGCTTTGTTAAATATATTTTGAGTGTCATACTGTGGCAATATTTATTTTGGTAATTAATATTCATATAGGGCAATTTTTAAATAACTTGGACACAAAAGATCGGATGGGAAACTGGTTTCAATAACCGATACATAAATATAAACTGTAGAAAATCACGTTGAACTTTTTTTTAATGGTTTCCTGTTCAGTTTTCAGTGTACAGGAAACTCTCTTTTAACTGGCACCCAAATAACCGGAAATCTCTCTTAACCGGCAAAATTCTTGAGTAGGTAACCGGGGTTTTCCTTCATCTTTCCTTTAAAAATAACTTAAAAAAAAACCCCCGAGGCGTTTGCCTTGTATCGGAGCATGTAGATTGGGAGGGGAATGTGCAGCCCGGGTAGGCAGCGGACACGACAGATGGTCAGCTGGCGGTCCCCGGGGAGACGGAGCTCCGAATGCAGGCGCATGTCAGTGTGTACGGGGCTCTCGTACGTTGGGAGATATAACTCTCCGTTATCCGGACTTTTTGATTAACCGGCACCACGCCGGTCCCGTCGGTGCCGGTTAATAAAGAGTTTCCTGTATATCTCTGTAGATTATGGTATCCTTCATGCCTTCCAAAAGATAAACAACAACTTGTATTTATGCAGTGCTTTTAATGTAAAAAAATGTCCCAAGTTGCATCACAGAGTCAGAATCGAAAAATGGACGCTGAGCCAAAAATGTGATATTACGGGTGACCAAAAGCTTCATCAAAGAGTTGGGTTTGTAGCAGGGTCTTAAAGGAGGAGAAGATGGTGGAGGGGTTTAGGGAGAGAATTCAAGAATATGGGGCCTACGCGGCTGAACACACAGCTGTCAATGATGGGGTCAACAGAAGGGGGGATGCACAAGAGGCCAGAGTTGGGGGAACTGAGAGTTTTTGGGGGGTTGTAGGGCAGGAGCAGGTTACAGAAATAGGGAGGGTTGAGGCCATGAAGGGATTTAAGTAAAAGTATGAGAATTTTAAATTTGAGCAGCTGGGGGGGACCAGGAGCCAGTGTTGGTCAGCAAGGATAATGCTGATGGGTAAGTGGGACTTGGTGCAGGATTGTATCTGACAGCAGAGTTTCGATGCTATGAAGTTTATGGAGGGTGGAGAATGGGAAGCCACTAGGATAGCTTTGAAATAGTCAAATCTGGAGGGTAACAAAGGAATGGATGGGGGTTTTGGGGCAGGTGGGCGGAGGTAATGGTGGAGGTGGGTGATGCTACAGAGGTGCAAGTAGACAATCTTTGTGATGTCAAGGATATGGGGCCAGAAACTCAATTTGGGGCTGAATAGGATGTTGAGGTTGCGAACAGTCTGGTTCAACTTCAGACAGTGGCAGGGGAGGGGGAGCAAATCGGTGACAAGGGTACAGAGTTTGTGATAGGGGCCAAAGACAATGACTTTGGTTTTCCCAATGTTGAATTGGAGGAAATTGCGGCTCATCCAAGGCTGGATCCCGAACAAGCAGCCTTGACAATACGGAGGTAGTGGAGGAATCAAGAGAGGTTTTGGAGTGGCAGAGCTGGGTGTCAGTGTATATGTGGAGCTGACCTCATGTCTGTGGATGATGTCGCTAAGGTGTAGCATGAGGAGAAGGAGGGAGCCAAGGATAGATCCTTGAGGCATTGAGTGGTGGTGAGGCATTGAAGGAGGATGTTGAAGGTTGCGATGAGGAGGATAATGCACTACAGTCACAGTGAAAGGGAATGTTGTTTGGGACTTTGCTTTTGGCTCATTTCAATGCTGTTGCAGGGATGAAAACCTGATTGGAGATTCAAACTAGGAGTTCTGGATAAGATCTGGAACAGATATTGGAGGCGGCAACTGGCAGGTTATCTTTTCTCTCCGGTATGAACCTGATATAGTTCGTAATTTTGGCAGAGGAGAATTGTACTTGATGCGGTCTAGCCAAATCTGGTGTTAGATGGCAAAGCCAATTGTGTGCCAGATACGCTCAAGTCTGTGGCCCTTGGGTGAGAGCGAATATGGAGGCCATACCAACAGGACCGACGAGGGTGAAAGACAGTTAAAGCTTTGCTGGGAACAAAGGCATCGCAGCTGGAGATGAGGAAGTTGTTGAGCAAATAGTCAACTGCAGAAGTTTGTGGAAAATGGGGGGGCCAAAGGCTGGGCTGTTAGGAGTTTGAAAGTGCAGCTGTCTGTGAATTTGGGGAGTTTTTTCGGGGTGGACACAGAAGGAATTGGGGTTGGAAGGGGTAGGGGGATGTAGGTGGTGAGCGATACAAGGAAGTGGTCAGAGAGGGCCTTGTCTTTGAGAACTTGCAAGTAAAGAGGCCATGGGAGCTGGTCAGGTCGAGGGGGTGGCCGTGAATATGAGTAGGAGATTTATATGGGTGCAGAGGTTTAATGAGGACAGAAGGGTGGTGAATTCAGAGGAGAGAGGGCAACAGCAACAACAACTTGTATTTATATAGCGCCTTTAAGGTAGTAATTCCAGAGCTTAGGACCTTGGCAGCTGAAGGCACGGCTGCCAATGGCCATCAAGGGAGTTTGCACACTAAATTCTTTACACTGAGTTTCTAAATTGAAAAGTTTTTTAATACAAGATATTCTTGAATTTACTTTAACCTCTCATGTAACCAATGGTGGTTAGAATGAAGAATTAGTTTCTGTCCATTGATATGGTCAATTGAAGTAGAACCAGAAGGGTTTGATTCTTGTGTTCTGGAGTTGCCTCCTTAAACCTCACTGCCTCTCTCTTCTCCTTTAAGACACACCTTAAAATCCTCTAATTCTGGCTTCTTGAGCATCCCTAATTTTAATCACTCCACCATCGGTGGCCGTGCCTTCAGCTGCCAAGGCCCTAAGCTCTGGAAATCCCTCCCTAAACCTCTCCGCCTCTCCATCTCTCTCTCTCTCCTCCTTTAAGACGCTGCTTAAAACCTACCTCTTTGACCAAGTCCTAATATCTCCTTATGTGGCTCGGTTTCAAATTTTGTTTTATAACGTTCCTGTGAAGTGCCTTGGGACGTTTTACTATGTGAAAGGCGCTATATAAATACAAGTTGTTAAAGGTGCTATATAACTGCAAGTTGTTGTTGGTGTGATTCTGGATAACATGCAATTGTGTAGAATCATTGCCAATAGATAGCTGGCATTTTATTCTATTCAGGCATATGGCTGCTATAAAGAAAAGTGTGATTTCATTATTTATTATCACAATGTAGCAAAAAAAAATAGTTAAAGTATAAAGGCAGTAACATTTCAAGCAGGACATTTGAGTAGTCTGATATCTCCAATCTTATGGAATCAGAACCCCACTAATAGGCCGCGATTTCACCAGCCGTGGCGAGTTCGGTGCGGCCGGAGCAGACAGCGGCTGCAAACGCTGCACCCGTCTTCATCCCACCTCCTCCGAGTGATTTTCCCCTATTTGGGCTTGTTAAGCCCGCCCTGCGAGGTTCCCGGCCAATTAAACAGAAGCAGGTCTGATGACGCATCATCAGCCGGTTTCCTTAAAGGGACCATGTCCAAATTCATTTTGACAGTTGTGCTGTCAGTGTTCTACAGCATTGAGGTGCTGCAAACACTGACAACCACTGCACAGAGGCGCATGGCTGCACCCAGGCTCTCCCATGATTCTCTCCATATGCTTATGGAGGGAGTCACAGCACACAGGGAGGGAGGTCCTCTTCCCTTCCAATGGCTGGTAGAGACCTCCCCAGGAGATCAACGCAGCCTGATTGCACATTGCACAGGAGGACACAAACAGGGATGTTGTCAAGAGGACCTTTCAATGATCATAGTAGATCACGAAACGGTAATGCAAAGCCACACTCAACCTCATCCTCCTGTGCCACTCATCACATCCCCATCACTCTGCCTTCCCTACCCTACTCCTACACATCCTTATTCACACCAACTTACCTTGCACCTCCACCCATCCCTCTCTATCTACATTATCACTTCTCCATCTCACTAGCCACCCCTCACACTCACCCTCATCCTAGTCCAATCATAACAACTAACAACACACAAGGGTAGGCACTAGGGTGTTTTAGCCAATGGTTGTGTCAACTTTCTGTTAATGTGTTGTTAAGCATTGAAATCCTTATTGTCACCGCTTTGCCTTCTTGGACAGATTTATATGCACCTTTGAAAGTGTCTTAGTGAGTTCCAGTGAATGTTGAGACATAACTTCCCCTCTCCCCCAATTGTGATGAGTGTGAAAGGAATGGCTTGGACATTGTAGGGATGCTTTATGGTGCTGGTGTGGGGTGGTGCCAACCTGGTGCTTGTGGCAGCCAGGGTGTACAGTGTTCAGTGAAGCTAATCTGGACATGGTGAGGCCATCGCTGGCGTCCCAGGCAGCAATGTACGCGGGTGATGATGCCCTGTGTCCAGTGCAGCATCAGTTGATTGCGGAGAAGGTTGGTGTGGATGTTGGTGCTGCTGGTATGCCTGGTGATGCTGGTGTTGGGGCTGATCATTTTGGGATTCTGAGGACCAAGGTGAGATTTTTTCCAAGGGCACCGATGCTGATGGAATGGATGGCAGGTGAGGTTGAGATGACAGAAGTAATCTGTCATTGTTGAGATAGGCTGTTCCAAGGAGGTGATAGTGGATAGAGAGATTACTCCAAACACTTCCAAAGTGCATAAAGCTCAAAAGTAGGTTCTAAATACTGAAAGCTGAAGCTTCTGAGATTGGAAAGTGAGCAGCTGTAAAATGGCAGGTTTTAAAACCACTTTTGCAGCTGTCGCCTATTGAAAGAAATGGAGAGTTGTTCAGAACCCGACATACTTACCTGGCCTGAACCCCGAGCGACGGGAACCTCGTGGAAAACCTGGCAAAATGCTTTGGAGCTGGTAAAATGGGGATTTCATTACTTTAAACACCCTCCTAACCAGCACAATTGAATGACCCGCCGCTTAGTGCCATGTCTGCGAGGGGAAGGAAGAAACAGCCCTTGGGAAACTGACCAGGAGGCAGGTTCAGAGCGGGATACCGGCCCGCTGTCCATCTTTTTTGATTTTGACAGCGGACCCGCCTCCAAACCCGCCCTCTGAGCGCCGGCAAAATTCAGCCCATAGAGTTTGGTTCCCATCTTCTCATGGTGACGTTCCATCGGTAAATTTCTCTAGTTTTTAGATGGACCAGTTCAGTTTAGCAAAACATTTCAGCTTGGCGAAGGGAACAAATGCCCTTTGAGGGGAGAAAGTTCTGATCCTGGCTCACAAACCATGTCTCAAGTCATTTCGCTCGGAGCACAATCGATGGTAACTGTAGAGAAATCTGGAACAAAGTCATCTCGTCTCATGGCCAAAAGTTTGACAGTGTAAAGGCGGAGAGGCTCAAATGATGGGGATAAGATTACATGAGCAAAGTATTACTTGGAAGTAAGCTTTAAAAATATAGCAGCAGAATATAAATCTCCATATAAAGTCTTGTTCCAAAGTTTAAAAGTAATCTTGCCTTGCAGGTGTTCCCCGAATTGTACAGTGTACATTTAGTTTGCCGCTGAACCTAATTTGCCAACCAATTCAACCCTCGAAGAATGCTGCTCACAAAATAACAATTGACACAAACAAACCTCCTGTAAACCTATCGGCTCTCTTTCCAGGTAAGTGCTCTAGTTTCATGAATGTGGCATGAGTTATTGCCAGTTATAACTTGGGTAACTATGGAATAATTACAGGGCAAATCAACCTTAGCTAGCATATAACATGAAGTGTATTTCTGTAATGCTGTTAATTCTCTAGTCCAGAATATTTTTTATTTCCCCCACAATTGTCTTCCTTCCTCTGCTGAAGAGCATGACACCTTGTCGGTGTGGTTTCATGGGTTCTGGTACCATTCTTTGTGTATGAGCCTGGTCAGTGAGTGCCAGTGGGATGTTTTATCACTGGGGTATCACAGCTGAGCCTGGTCTCGTCCTTGCACAGACTTCCAGCAAAGGTTGCTGGATTGCAATCCCACTTCATCTTATTAATCCGGGCACTGAGCCCAGCTGCAGCACCCTCATTGCTGAGGTTAGTGAGCTCAGCGCACTATCGAACCCGAGACCTTCCTGGGCAGCTCAGCTCAGCTCAGCTTCTCAGTACTTCACTGGAGCTCCTCCATTTGGGACATGCAAAAAGCTCAGTAAACATAATTATTCTCGTGTATATAATATAGAATTACATTTTACACCCCATTAGCTATGCTTTTATAAACGGTCCCATAATTTTTTTTCTTAAATAATGCAAGACAAGTTCTTTGTAAGGTTGTAACAGCATATTTTTAGCTCTTGAAGTTCAGTTCCAATTTAAAAACATTTAAGTATTTTTAGTCAGTTTAATTACTTATCAAACAATTAGAAAATGTGTAGCTTTAACATCTTCACAAAACCTAACTTGGGCAATAATTCTATGTTGAACTTTCTGTAATGGTATGCTGTGCAGCTGTTATTTAGTTATGTTTACAATTAGCTTCATTTTTTTTTAAAAACAGATTTTCTTGGAGAGTCAGATGATGAGCAGATAAACGTTTTGGGATTTAAATTACTCTCGGGGGCAACGATTACACTTCTAGCCTCAAAGACGTCAAGTGAGTATGATCTTCTGTGATTATCCCCATTAACTGCCTTCAAATTAACTAACAGCTACTCATGGCATGTGACATATTAATAAGGAGGGAGTTTATCTGATTTCAAATATTGTAGTTATTCTTTTGAATCTACTTCCCATATTGTGCTTCTCTCCCTTGCCTCTTTGAACAGGAGCATGCAACGTCATACTGGATGAGTAGGCTGGTAATGTAATATTGGCTCCTAATAAGTGCTATTGTAACAATTTTTGTACATGGTTATCTGATGGGCACAGTTTTGCGGAAAAAAAAAGTTGTCTGGTTTCAATTGTAGATACTTAGTTTGTTGAGGTTCAGTTTAACCTTTTCCTTTGAGTCAGAGGTATTGAGATCTTCTGGGGTCACTTACTGACCTTATGCCAATGCCTCTGGCAGTCACAAAAGAATTGCAGGTTATGGGAGGATGACTCGGTTCTGCCAAGAAATCTCTTAAAAGAAGAGACTTTTTTTTTCTCTCCCAATTGGGTAGATGACCGACCCATGGTATGTGGAGTGTACATTCAGATATAATCTACATTAGACATGGTTTTCCCATTGAGCTAATCATTAATTCACATGCTATATTGCTTATTGGTATATAGGACCTTTTGATCCTGTTGGCAGCATGATTCCCATTGTTCCAAGCAGAAATTAAGTACAACGTCTTGAAATCTCCAAGAATAACATTCTGCAGCTTTTTCCCTTTAATCATTTCTATGGCACTGTGAATAGGGTTTCCTACTGTATATGCAAAGGGTCACTCTTGTGTTGAAAAGTTTATTTCATTTCAGCAGTGAGCACAGACGTTAATGCCAAATACACTCTGCCATAAAGTTCTTTAAGTGTGCAAGAGTATGGAAAAAAAGACAATATTTGTGCCTGCTTTGCCAATTTGATCAGAAAGGCTAACATTTTCTTCTGAAAATGAACTTGAATTTTACTTTCAGTAAAAACATAAAGTGATACCTGATTTAGGTGAAGAAGAAGCTAACGAGCATAATTCGTCCCCTGATGATTCTATCCACATGCATGCTAACCATCAGCATTTCAAACGGACATAATTATGGAGTCAGTGTCCACTTGTCCACATTTGCAGGCAAAAATCAATGGTTCCTTGATCCATCCCTTAGCGCTACTCTGGGCTCTGACCAACAATTGCTGCTTTGGGCTGCCTGCTACCACAAGATGAGGAACTCCTTTCCACAATGCTCAGTACAGCTTGATCCCGTGAGCATCAACGTCAGGTAGGAGTTGAGACCAGCAGTGAAGGGCCGAACCAGGAAAGAAGAGTGTCTTGTGAATGGCGACTTGTAACTGGAATTTAAGAGGGAGTTGGAGAAAAGCTCCAGCCTGAACTTGAAGGGGCGCGGAGAAGAAAAGGGTGCCAGCTTGAAATGAAAGGGGGCGGATAGAAGATTGTCAGAATGAACTGAGGGTGAAGGGGGAGAAAGGTGCTGGTGTGAACTGGGGGCAGGAGGAAGAAAGTGCCAGAGTAAATTGTAAGAGAGGGGCAAAAGGTGCCATGTAAATTCTAGGAGAGGGGAGGGGAGGCGAATATGCACTGGGATGAGGAGAGAAGAGTGCCAATTTGAGTTAAGGGAGAGAAGACCTTAAGGGTGAGCTGCGAGGGTGAGAGCAAGAGCACCAGTGTGATCTTGGGGTGGGGGAGAGGAGCACCCCTTGCGTCACTCTGACAATTTTAATAAGCAATTCAGTAATCAGATTTAGCAACAAACAATAGCAATACATGTTCACAATAGCCTGCAGTTTCTTTGCAAGAAATCCCCGCAGTGTTTGCCACAGTCTTCCGCTGTACAACTGATAGAATGTTGGGCATTCTTGTAGCTTAAGCTATGACATGTCTGTGCTTCACTGCAGTTTCAGTATAACTATATGTCAGGGCTCTTTTTAGGTTGTCAGCTTTGTTTGAAGTTGTTGGGCGGCTTTCATTAATTTCTAATGGTGTGACAAAATGAAATATTTTTGTCTCGAGTTGTATTATTTGTTGGATTTTTTTCTTGCTAGTGATGGCACACATTACAATTGGGTAATGCTAGTTATTGTCGGGCTGCAGAAAATGTGCTTCCCGTACCGGCTGATGGACACACGTCAAGAAAAGGCCTTGAGATTGATTGCCGCATTGTTCTTGGAAGGAGTTCCATCTCGCAGATCATTCACAATGTTTACAGCTGATGAATGGTTCAAGCCATTCCATTCCATTCTATTCCATGCCATTCCATCCCATTCCACCCCAAACATGCCGAGGGGCTGTTTACTAGATTTAGCAGATATATTTGTGTGGACAGAGGCTGTTATGAATCCTGTGACTGGCTGGCCACTTAAATTTAGTATAGAAATAATTGGTTTTAATTCCCTTTGTTCTGGGATATCTTCAGTGACATATGGAGCTATGTTCTGGCTGTATTGGAACAAGAATCAGTCAGTCTGAGACTCAGGAATACTAAGCTAATCAGAAACTCTGTGGCAGCGAGCAGTCACATTAGAAGTAAGTGACTGTTGAGGGTTAGCGCAGGAGACTTTGTTGTTTTGTTATTTCAAGGTGATTAGTAAAAGTTTGTAATTACTGTAAATATCCTGTTTGTATTGAGTTTCATTCATGTATTGATTATTTATGGAATGTATATTTTGTTTATATAATGAATATATACAGAATTCTTTTACCTGTTCCGTGTTCAAAAAGTGGTGAAATGTTTTGTAGCCTGAGCTGTGGTCTGATAGTATATATTCCAAAGGCAAGGAGACGTATAGCAGCCAGTGATACAAACAGTAATCTGGAGTAGTGACAAGGGTTCTCTGTTCATCCCCGGGTCTCAGTACATTTACCTGCATATGAGCAGGTAATGACTCACTCTGGTTCATCAGGAACTCGAGATCAATTTACAGGAGTGGTCAGTGATGCTCAACCCAACAAAAATATCGCGGGTGAAAAAAGTATAGAATATAAAAAAGCATATACAATATTGTGCATATTTTTGCGTAAAAAAGGAGTATATGAGCACAATGAGCAGTTTGTATGAATACAATGAGAGTTATCATAGTGATCTTGAGTAGGTTTATGTTGGAGGTTTCCTTCCAATTTAAGAGTCTCAGTTTGGAGAGGCAACAAGAAACAGCACATGAATGATGTGCAAATTGCACCTTTCCCTGAAATCTGTGGACTAATTGCATTATCATTGGCTATAAACCAATTCTGAAACTGTAAACCTGAAAAATCCCCAGGTGCTTCCCTCAAGTAAAACCTTATTAGAAGTGAGGTTTAGATTGCAATGTCTAACTCATTAACAACCACTTTCCCTCATAAATTGGATGCTGGGGACTACAATCATCCTTGCATCAATTTGTAATCTAATTTAACATTGTAGTTCCCACTGGGGAAACTACTCCACTTGTCACAAAATAGAACTAAACATTGCAGGGCGTCTCTCCTTACATCAGCCAGCAGGACCCAGAGCTTGAATGCAACAGTAATCATCATAGCTTGCCTCTCCAAAGCAAAGCCAGGCTCTGGTGTTGTCATTTATCTCGAATAGTTCTTCGACAGTCCCGGTGTTGACGAGGGGCACTGCATCGGGCAAATTTCAGTCTCCTCCCCTTGAGTCAGCCTGCAGGACCCTGAGTTTGAGCACTGCAGTAAGGGGTCAGCAGTAAAAATAACACTGGGCTCTTTTCCTTATTCTTTCTTTCAGCCTCCGTCACCGACTTGGTCCTTCACTTCCTGTCTAATCTCACTCTCAAGGTAGTCTCTCCTTCTCCAGCAGCCCCAAGTTCTGATGTGCTCCTTTGCTGTGGAGTTGCACCTCAGCAGTTGGTCTCCGGATAAAGTGAGGTCGCGCGTAGCAAGAACTCCAGGAGAGTTGCGTTTTGGGGAGAGAAAAGTAACATGCTCGTGGGAACACAACCTGAGCTGGAAAATGGTTAACAAAATACTGCACCGTTGTACCGCACCTCAGGAAGGACACATTGGCCTTGGAGGGGGTGCAGGTGCAGATTCACCAGAATGATACTTAATGGCTTAGAGAGTTAAATTATACGGGCAGGTTGCATAGACTAGGCTTGTATTCCCTCGAGTTTAGAAGATTAAGGGGTGATCTAATTGAGGTGTTTAAGATGATTAAAAGAGTTGATAGGGTAGATAGAGAGAAACCGTTTCCTCTGGTGAGGGGAGTCCAGAACAAGGGGGCATCACCTTAAAGCTAGGTAGTTCAGTGGTGATGTTGGGAAGCACTTCTTCACACAAGAGTAGTGGAAATCTGGAACTCTCTCCCCCAAAAAGCTTTGAGGCTGGGGGGTCAATTGAACATTTCAAAACTTGAGACTGATGGATTTTTGTTAGGCAAGTGTATTAAGGGTTACGGATTGAGGCGGGTAAATGGAGTTAAGGTACAGATCAGGCATGATCTCATTGAATGGCGGAACAGGCTCGAGGGACTGAATGGCCTCCTCCTATTCCTATGTTACTACTCCAGGACTGTGCCACTCACCAAGCCGCCTGCCTCTGCTGCCAGCCAGTGCATGGCTCTCCCCTTTCCTCTGCCCGACACATTCACCAAGAGATACCACGATTACCTCATATCTCCCAACTACACACCACCCTTCCCAGAGTTCTCTGAGACCATCTCTCCTAGAATCCACCCAAACAGTCCAAGTTCGCCGAGACCACTCTGCCAAGATTTCTCCGAGACTGGAAGCCCCTACCTCATGTCTTCACGGTCATGCCTTTCTCCCAGATCTCCCAGAGTTCTCGCAGAACTAAGATCGCCCCTATAGTTCTCCTTTATCACCCTGTCCCATCCCAGACCATCCCTTTGTAGCAATATCCAAAAAAAATCACCCCAAGCTCTCTGAAGGGACATTGCCAGAGGTTCTTGAGGCATGATTCCCCTCACCGCCCACCACAGAGTTCTTTTGGACCAAAGCTCCCCGAGAGTTCTCATGGACTTTCCAAAACCCCAAGGTGTTCTTGGCTAGAGTACCTCCAATTTCTCCCAGGCCCCCTCTTATTTCTGTCAGACTTCCTCTCCAAGTTCTCTCAGGACATCTCAGTCCTGAGTGCTTCCAGGCTCCAGCTCTCTCTTGAGTGCTGCCAGGCGCCCCTTTGTAAATTGAGAATAGTTATGTTCATACGAGATCCATCAAAAGATTGCAGATGGTGGAGTTCATAAATTAAAGCAGACAGAAACCGAAATCTACTGTGATTTGGATGGTTACATGGTATTTTAACAGTCAAGAAAAATTACAACCTAATATCACTTGAATTTCACTCTGTAGAAAAATATTAAAAATGAATCATTGAACAATGAAATAAATAAGTCCTTTTTTGTAATGAAGTGCTGTGGTTTTGTGCACATCGCTTATTTTAGAGGAAATTTTGGACATAAGAACAATTAATCATATAAATGTGTGAAAGTGTTGCTTTTAGAAATGACAAAGCAGGTAGGAATAGGTTGAACTCAATAGAAATGACGATGTCTGATAAGTAATGAATAAAAATTGAACTATAGTATTGTAGTAAAAGTGACCCTGAAAACGCTGCTGCAATTCTCCTTCCTTTCAAATGAGTCTGCAGGAAGAAACATTCATATATTTTTAATTCAACTTCTCAGGTCGGTACAGAATTCAATGTGACCAGTTTGAAGACCTCTGGCTAATAACTAAAGAACTTATTCAGCGTTTAGAAGAGAGTTTTGCCAGTGAAGAAACCAAAGACTTTATGTGCACATTCCCTGGACCCATTCCTTTGCAAGAGTACTTTCAACTAGTCGATCGGCATTTTGAGGTCTGTCTTAAATTAATATTGATTACGTTGCTGCCATAGTCCAGATAATGTCATGCAATTGGAGAATTAATTTTAGTTTGTATTTTGAGCAAATGCACTCGCCTCAAAGATCAGTTTTTATGTTTATTTTCGAAAAACAGAGCAGTGTATGAGATCCTTTCTGTTTTTGTAGTTGCGGCTAAATGCTGAGAAGTATAAGGAGCTTCTTTCAGAAAGGGCTGTACAGTACAGAGCTATCCAACGGCGACTTTTAACACATTTCAAGGACAAAACTCCCACGCCTCTACGTAACCTAGATACTTTACTGGATGGAACATATCGACAGGTTAGTGTGTTTAGAAAAACTATCTGAAACATAGTTCGATGTTCCACGAATATTGCCTTTCGCATACTTGTCATTGTTCTAATGATTGTCCGGTGTTGTTAAGAGAACTGCAAGTCCCTGTCATTGCTGTTACTGTACGTGATGCCTGATGTGGAAGGGATGGGAAGTGTCGCTGTCTGCTTGTGTAGTTGAGACTTTTTATGCTGTGTTTGTTAATGGGTATAGTTCACCTCCCATTGTAATACTTTTTGTTACAGCACTAGCTGAGTTGAAACTGGTTGATAGCTGGAATCAACTCCTCCATTTGGCCTTTGACGCCAGGGCCCAACCAGCAGTGATGCTGTAACACCGATTAAAATTGAACAGCAGGAAAGTAGTCAGATTTTAGAAATACCCAAGCACAGGTTCATTTCTTCCTCCTCATAGATTCCATGGCTCTAAAAGTCTTTCAAATAAATAATATTGTGTCCAAAATCCACTTGAAATATAACAAACAATGTAGATTTATGATCAGGCAAGAGAGCGCCACTGTGTGTTGACTCTCGACAAATATGTAGTTCTGAAGTACAGTACAGAGAGTTTTATTCATTCCTCTAGTGTGTATTACAGCCATCATTCTAGTTCTGGCCACATAGTGAAGACAAAAGAGCTGGAAAGGGCAGAGTCATCTGGAACAGATTTAGGGAACAATGGAAAAAGTCATCTGGTTTACCTCGAATTGAACTTTGCTGGGCAATGGAGAGACATTTTAAAAAATGAAAGAATGAAAACTCGGAGGGTAAGCCAGCCTGTGATTAAAATTTGCCAGGTGAGATCTATTCACTAAATCATTCTAGATATGAGGCAGCTGTGCTTCAGTGAGGGTTTAATGGGACTACTGACAGAGCACTACCCCCGTGTTGTGGTTAGACAGTTCCTGAATACCATTTGTTTCCTACTTTTCTCTATGTTTAGTTGGCTTTCTTCTATGTGCAGGAGAACATAAGAAAAGCTGAGGATGAGAAAAAGCCAATTTGGCCCATTGTAATCCCTACCTCTCCCAGTCCGGCATCCAGCTGCACTTTGATTGCCCCCAGTATTCCTGACTCCAGTACCCTGCTTGATGGATTATTCTAAACATTGATCATCCTTTAGGAAGTCAAACCTTGGGATGATACCAGTATGGATTAGAGCCTTGCTAGCAGTAGGGCTGGAGGCTGGCAACTTTCCAAGATGGAAGAAGGCTGTGTTGGTGATGGAACAAATGTGGGCACGGAAATTCAGCTCAGGATCACGTTAAAGTGTCACAAAATCAGATTTAGCTTGATGCGGCCCTTGGGAAAGGTGATGGAATTCAATGTCCTTTTGAGGCCAAGAAAATGATTGAAATAGTTTTTTTGTTGAATTTTCTTGGCTGTATACAGGAAAGTTTTGATCTAAGTTTATTACGATGCGTTTGCATTACTTACTGTTTGACTCTCTTTCAATTCTATTTCCCTTCTAAATCACCCTTCGCCTTTTTTCTGCTGTACTCTTTGCTCTTTCTTGCCCTGCTGCTTGTGACATCTTTCTCTCTGTGCCTGGCTCTTGTTTGTTCACAGACAGACATAATTGACTTTTTCTGCAGCACCCCACAGCCAATCAGCCATTGACCGATGCCTGGCGCTGCCAGCGTAGCGTGGTGCCTGCTGCTGTTGGGAACTGCAGGGACCTCCTCACTGCCACCGAGCCCCTTCTGTCCGCAGGTTATACTGTTGCGCGCGTGTCCAGAATGCCACTGATTTCAGCAGCTATCGATGTAATACCAGGACAAGGAAGGACACTTTGCAGTCTGTTGGCCAACACATCATTTACTCAACGTGCACTTGATTGTTACATCCTATCTGTAGCGAGTGACATATTACGGTTAAGACCCTCGGTTATCGGCCATAACAGAAGAGACCTCTCTGGCAATGAATGGAAACTTGTCGATAATAGAAAATTATACTGTTGATCGCTTTTCTGAAGTTGAAATATACTGCCTCTCCAGCAGCATTCCCCCCCATTTCTCTGCTCTTGCTGCCAGTTCAAAGCTGTCCCATGCACCTAGTTCCAGCTGCTGGACCCAAGGTGGCCAAAACGCCCTTGATGGAAGCTGGTGTTGAAGGCAGCTTGCACACACCTCTGGCGATGCAGCTGGTCGTTTCTGCTGAGACCATTACTGACCACCCCACCCAGTATACCCCAACACCAGTACCTGCTCGTGGAGCTGTCGGTGCCGAGTTATACCGCAGGCTGTATATCACTGGTCAGGCAACGCAAGGCATAGCTCGATTGCAAACAAACATGTATCCAGATGCGGAGCTGTGCTGAGTGGCAGCAAAATGCTGTTTCAATTTTAATGTTAGTCAATCACCTAACATTAAACAATTTTAGAAGTTCGTGGGTGGTCCAAGTGAGCTTCTGGGAGTTCTCCCTTTCAAGTTGTTGCATGTCACTGGCAATTGTGCTTCAGTTGGTGGGATACTAAAAGAAGAAAGAACTTGCATTTATATTGCACTTTTCTCAATTTCAGGATGTCCCAAAGCACTTTACAACCAATGAAGTACTTTTGAAGTGTACTAACTATTGTAATGTAGGGAAACGCAGCAGCCAATTTGCACACAGTAAAGTCCCACAAACAGCAATGTGATAATGGCCAGATAATCCAGGAACATAGGAACAGGAGTAGGTCATTCAACCCCCCGAGCCTGCTCCAGCATTCAGTTAGATCACGGCTGATCTGTACCTCAACTCCATTTACCCGCCTTTGCTCCGTATCTCTTGATACCCTTACCCAGCAAAAATCTTTCTATCTCAATCTTGAAAGTTTCAATTGACCCCCAGCATCCACGGGGAGAGCGTTCCAGATTTCCACTACCCTTTGTGTGAAGAAGTGCTTCCTGAGTTCACTCCTGAACGGCCTAGCTCTAATTTTAAGGTTTATGGCCCCTTGTTCTGGATTCCCGCACCAGAGGAAATAGTTTTTCTGTTACCACTGCGTTAATGCTGTTCGTGCAATCCACAGCCAAACAGCCCTCTGTGTAAAGAAAAACGATTCTCCTGCCCTCTGTCCTAAATCTCTTACATTTAATCTTCTATCTATGGCCCATGATCTGATCTGGACCCCACAATCACTGGAATCACTATCTACCTTGTCCCATCCCTTCATAACTTTAAACACCTCTGTCAAATGACCCCTTAATCTCCTCTGTTCTGACAAAACAGCCCCAGTTTTTCAAAATCATCTTCGTATTTGTATTTCCTCATGTCGAGCAGCATCCTAGTGAATCTGTGCTGTACCCTCTCCATTGCCTCAACATCCTTCCTATAGCATGGAGCCTTAAACTGCACACAGTCCTCCAACTGCAGCAGTTGAGATTGTATCAGGGACTCAAGGTGGCAGCTACTTGATTTATAGAGCACTGTACCACACACCCCTGAATTTTTTGATTCAAATTTTTTTTCTGCATTAATGTTTTTGGAAAAATATACATTCAAGAAAAGCCCACTGGAAAATATATTTCTTTGTGAGATACGTTAACTTTTAAAAACGGCTCCTCCCTTCTAACAGCAATACTCTAGTTTTTGTACATTTTTTTTTAATGCAGGCTATGAGTGACACTGGCAAGGCCACGTGTGTTGCCCATCCCGAGTTACCCTGACCAGGTATTGGCGAGCTTTCTTCTTGAACTGCTGCAGTCTTTAGGGTGATGCTGCTTCCACAATGGTGTTTGGTAGGGAAATAAATCTCAGCGAAACTGTAGAGTATAAAATAATTTATGCAATGCTGTGCTATACTTTTGTTTCAATTAACTGGCTAGGCCTCCCTCAAGGTTTAATTCCTTCCGGACATGCATAGTATTTACATAACTATTTTGACAGATAGCTATAGATGTTGGGAACTTATAGATAGCTATAATGCTGGTAATTATCCACTAGCACAATAAAACTATTTACTTGGATCATTAGAAGGAAATGATAGTCTTATCTCCTTGTCTCAGTGATGATAGGAAAAATATGAATTAGCTTTATGTTGTCTGAAAGTTTGAAAGGTTCTCTTAGTAGCATTATCAGTCTTCCTGTTTAATCTTGTCCAGGGTAATTATTTCTTTTATGCTGGCCTTTATGTGCGGGGTTTTGAATACATGTGATTGAACACTGGTAATTGTAACGGCTATACGTGACACCCCATTCTGTTATTTTTTAAAAAGCCATTAACATTGATTTGTTATATAATCGTCTACCACAACAAAGGGGGGAAAATCACTCTCTCAGGGGACTACCATGAAAGTAGCAGGTAATTATACTCCTTACAATAGAAGGATTTGAATGCTTGTAAATTCCACTGTCTAGATAGTTTTGAAAGTACAGAGCCCAACAAAATGTAATTCTAGCCTCCTTTCTGAAAGAGCCTTTGGTGCCTTTTCAGATAATAAGAATGAAAACCTAGGAGTAAGGAATGGCTCTCTAGGCATTTTTATTATTCACTGGACATTTGTCATTTTGAAATATGAGCAACTGATACTGAATACAATATCAGTGCTGAATACAATATCAATAATTCTCTCCTCAAAGAACTATGAACTGGAAAGGAAATTAAAAAAAAAAATCTTTAACCTGTCAAGAGAAAGAAATTATTTCACCAAGAGTGATGGTTTCATCTATATTAACACAAGGCACACTGGGATCCTGATGCGTGCAATAGATCAGCCAGATTTGCATAATACATCACCAAGTGAGGAACAAATTATTACCCGAGAGAGACCAACAAATTCCTAACCTTCCAAGGCTATTTGACTGTTACTCTGATATGTGTGGGTCTTCCTAAAATCCTGATCCGAGAGTAATTTTGGGCAGCCAAATTACATACAAATATGGTTATGTGCAAATTATTTTAATTTTTGTCTAACCCAATGGAACATAACTAAGTGAATATCAAATTTTCCAAGTGGGACTGGCTGGCTTGTAGTCATAAACTTAGGAAATTAATGCAAAAATGAATTGATGCGAGTGCATTTAATTACACATCAACACAAACACTGATTTTCTTTTTATTCATTCACTGAATGTGGGCGTCGTTGGCAAGTCCAGCATTTATTGCCCATCCCTAATTGCCCCTTGAGAAGGTGGTGGTGAGCCACCACCTTGAACCGCTGCAGTTCGTGTGGTTGAAGGTACTCCCGCAGTGCTGTTAGGGAGGGAGTGCCAGGATTTTGACCCAGCAACGATGAAGGAACAGCAATATATTTCCAAGTGAGGATGGTGTGTGACTTGGAAATGAACATGGAGGTGGGGGTGTTCCCATGCGCCTGCTGCCTTTGTCCTTCTAGTTGGTACAGGTCGTGGGTTTGGAAGGTGCTGTCGCAGAAACCTTGGCGAGTTGCTGCAGTGCATCTTGTAGATGGTACACACTGCAACCACGGTGCGCCGGAGGTGGAGGGAGTGAATGTTTAAGGCATTGGATGGGGTGCCAATCAAGAGGGCTGCTTTGTCCTGGATGGTGTCGATCTTCTTGAGTGTTGTTGGAGCTGCACTCATCCAGGCAAATGGAGAGTATTCCGTCACACTCCTGACTTGTGCCTTGTACATGGTGAAAAGGCTCTGGGGAGTCAGGAGGTGAGTCGCTTGTTGCAGAATACCTAGCCTCTAACATGCTCTTGTAGCCACAGTATTTATGTGGCTGATCTAGTTAAGTTTCTGGTCAATGATGACTCCCAGGATATTGATGGTAGGGGGATTTGACGATGGTACTGCCATTGAATGTCAAGGGGAGGTGGTTAGACTGTCTCTTGTTGGAGATGGTCATTGCCTGGCACTTATGTAGTGTGAATGTTACTTGCTACCATCAGCCCAAGCCTGGATGTTGTGCAGGTCTTGCTACATGCGGGCATAGACTGCTTCATTATCTGAGGAATTGCGAATGGAACTAACACTGCAATCATCAGCAAACATTCCCACTATTGACCTTATGATGGAGGGAAGGTCATTGATGAAACCGCTGAAGATGGTTGGGCCTAGGACACTGCCCTGAGGAACACCTGCAGTGGTGTCCTGGGGCTGAGATGATTGACCTCCAACAACCACAACCATCTTCATTTGTGCTAGGTATGACTCCAGCCAGTGGAGTGTTTTCCCCCCGATTCTCATTGACTTCAGTTTTACTAGGGTTCCTTGGTGCCACACTCGGTCAAATGCTGCCTTGATGTCAAGAGCAGTCACTCTCACCTCACCTCTGGAATTCAGTTCTTATGTCCATGTTTGGACGTAGGCTGTAATGAGGTCTGGAGCCAAGTGGTCCCGGTGGAACCCAAACTGAGCGTCTGTGAGCAGGTTATTGGTAAGTAAGTGCCGCTTGATAGCACTGTCGACGACACCTTCCATTACTTTGCTGACGATTGAGAGTAGACTGATGTGGTGATAATTGACTGGATTGGATTTGTCTTGCTTTTTGTGGACAGAACATACCTGGGCAATTTTCCACTTTGTTGGGTAGATGCCAGTGTTGTAGCTGTACTGGAACAGCTTGACTAGAGGCATGGCTAGTTCTGGAGCACAAGTCTTCAGCACTACAGCCAGGATGATGTTGGGGCCCATGGCCTTTTCTGTATCCAGTATGCTCAGCCATTACTTGATATCATGTGGAGTGAATCGAATTGGCCGAGATGCATCATCCTCTCGGCACTTATGGCTGAAGGTGGTTGCAAACACTTCAGCCTTGACTTTTGCACTCAGGTGCTGGGCTCCACCATCGTTGAGGATGGGGATGTTCATAGAGCCTCATCCTCCCATCAGTTGTTTAATGGTCCACTACCATTCACGACTGGATGTGGCAGGACTGCAGAGCTTTGATCTGATCTGTTGGTTGTGGGATCGCTTAGCTCTGTCTATAGCATGCTGCTTCTGCTGTATAGCATGCGTGTAGTCCTGTGTTGTAGCTTCATCAGGTTGGCACCTCATATTTTCAGGTACGCCTGGTGCTGCTCCTGGCATGCTCTTCCACGCTCCTCATTGAACCAGGGTTGGTCGCCTGGCTTGATGGCAATGGTAGATTGAGGGATTTGCCGGGCCATGAGGTTGTGGTAGGACACAATTCTGCTGCTGCTGAAGGCGCACAGCGCCTCATGATGACCAGTTTTGAGCTGCTAGATCTATTCTGAATCTATCCCATTTAGCACAGTGGTAGTACCACACAACACGATGGAGGGTGTCCTCTGTGTGAAGACAGGACTTAGTCTTCACAAGGACTGTGTGGTGGTCACTCCAACCAATACTGCCATGCATCTGCGACAGGTAGATTGGTGAGGACAACATCAAGTAGGGTTTTTCCCTTGTGCTGGTTCTCTCACCACCTGCCGCAGGACTCAGCCAGCTCGGTCAGTAGTGGTGCTACCGAGCCACTCTTGGTGGTGGACATTGAAGACCCCACCCAGAGTACATTCTGTGCCCTTGATACACTCAATGCTTCTTCCAAGTGTTCAACATGGAGGAAAACTGATTCATCAGCTGAGGGATGGCGGTAGGTGGTAATCAGCAGGATTACAATCCTTACCCATTTTTGACCTGATGCCATGAGACTTCATGGGGTCCGGAGTCAATGTTGATTGATTCTACAAGAGGTAACTTAGTGATAGTTTTCCATTTGCGTATCAATGAAAGTCGGGCAGAGAGAATCGCACGCCCATGACTGATCCCACTGACCCATTACACCCATTTTACCCACATACGCTGCACCCAGCTGATCCGATATGCCAAGTGCAATCAGAGGACAAGCAGGCCCAGTCCTGTTATCGCAAAACAAACGAGTACTTGGGCTTTGAATTCTAAACTTGAAACAGCAGCTCTTTGTGACTCAAAATAATTTTGTCCAAGGTGACGAGAAAAATTATAATCCATTCAGAAAAGCCTTAGTTCTTTTCCTATTTTAAACACAATATCTGAATTTTATTGTTGCACAACCATTCTGATTTACTTGCAAGCAATGCTGAGTACTTCTGCAGCATATCCCTCATCGCATTTAACATTTTTGCAGCTTTGAAGGTTTAAAATGAAACCATCTGGCGACTTTGCTCAGCGATGGGTTGTGCTTAGCTCGGCTCATGGGACTCGGCAAAAGTCTGACTTCAGTAAAATAACAGATGAGAATTGGAAAGATCAGCCGTTATGTGGGTTAGTAGCTGAAAAATACATTTGTATCTGTTTTATTTTGCTGGGTTTTCTTTGTTTTATTTATTGGTCTCTTGTATGGCCATTTCACGCTTGGTATCGCACATTTAGATGACTGTTTCTCCCACCACTCCCCTCTGGGCTGCTGATCCAATGGTAGAGGTCAGTCTGCGTAAATCAGGATCTGAAATGGGATTTGTAGTGAATGATTCTAAACATATAGGATCAGGAAATAGCGCTGATAGGACAAGAAAGGTGTTACTGAGAAACTGAAGTGCGAGAGCAATCAGCAAGTCAGCTTCAGAAGGAAACAGTTGGATAAGATTGAGGCAACTGTCATGCGAAAGCAAGTGCCAGAAACTTTATAAAATATACAAAAGTGCTGGCTACTTCTGAGAGAAGTTTTTTAAAAATTAAATGGATGTTAAAACTGATCACAATGTGTTGTATATTTTCTTTCATAAAATGGACCTCCAGGTGGAGATTCCCGCTTGAATGGATAATTTTGAACAGTGTGACATATCTCTATTTATTGCTTGTCATTCTGACCAAATATCCATCTTTTGTGTGTGGTGGGAAGTTCTGTTACTGTCAGATCTTGCAAATGGACTAGATGTGGTGTCAGTGTATTCTTTGTCAGTGCAGAGTTAGGTTTTGCTGAAAATACTATAGTAAATGATGTGCGAGTGTGACTTAAATTCGGTCTGCAGTGATTAGCTCCATCTATATAATAGATTAAAAATATTACATGTGCACGCGCTTTCTGTCAACTTTTCTATTATTAATTTCAAAGTCACATTCTCTGGATTATTAGTCCAGATCTCTGGATTACTAGTCGAGTAACACAACCAGTGCACTACCGTACCCACGTGAGAACAAGTTAGAATGCGACAGAAATTATACAATCATACCTTTTGTCGTTTAATCACTCCTGCCTTCCACCTTATCACAGACCTTCCCTTTTGTTCTTTCCTCTCCTCCCCCCTTTCCCTGCCCCTGCACTTGCTTAAAATCTGTTACATCTCTTATTTTTTCCAGTTCTGACAAAAGGTCATCGACCTGAAACATCAGGCTGGATTTTGCCAATGGGGAGCTTTTGGAGGCGGGGCTCCCACTTGTCGGGTTTCAGTTCCGCCTCCATCAACTTCTGGCCAACCCACGCTATTTTCCCTTGATTGACCTTGTTAAGCCCACCCAGCGGGCTTAGCAGGCCAATTAAGGGGAAGCCGGTTACAGAGAACGTCAATTTTTGACAGATGAATTGTCATCGTTTGACAGCTCTGTGAAGCTGTCAAACACTGACATTCTCTGTAGTTTGATGAGTTCTTGAATCAAGACTCATCAAACCTCTTTATTTAGCAGAAATTGGAGAATGCAGCAGCTATCCGTCATCTCTGCCGCGGAGGTGCGAGACTCTCCGCATACCCAACTCTTGAAGCCTGCAGGAAGAAACAAAGGTAAGTAAACTTTTACTAACACTTTCCACTTACCTCACATACTCACCTCTCCACACTTGCACCCATCACTTACCTCCACAGCGCACTTTTGCATCCCTCTGACCCCCGCAGAGACCCACTGCTCGCCTCGGTGACCCTGGTGGAGTTCGGAGCCTTCGGGAAGCCCACACTTGTGTAGACAAAATGGGGATAATCCTCTTGCCTGCCTGTTAACTACCTGTTAACAGGCAGATAAGTGGCACTAATCCCCTTCCCGCCTCCAAGGAGACGGGACCCGGCGTGGGTCAGCTACCCGCCTCCTGGCAAGATGGCACGGAGGTGAGTTGGGGGCGGGTTGGGCAACCGTCCCTAGATTCTGCCATTTTCCCGGCAGTCCCGCCTCCATACCCGCCTCCCCAGGGCCGGCAAGATCGCGCCCATTAACTCTGTTTCTCTCTCCACAGATGTTGCCTGACCTGCTGAGTGTTTTCAGCATTTCCTGTTTTTATTTCAGATTTCCAGCATCTGCAGTATTTTGCTTTTGTATTAGAGTGTAACAAGTTTACATAGGCAGTTTCCATCATCAACGTGGATACTGGAATTTATAATGACAGAATGTATGGCTTTAAAATGGTGACTGTATTAATGTGCGCACCTTCACTTCAGCTAAAGAGCATGCTCAGTCCTGACTCCCCATGTGCAATGCCACAGGGGGTTGGCCACACTCTGCTTCATTTCACTTTCAAAATGTTTGTGTGAAGTGAGTTGACTATAAATAAAATAAATTACAACTTTTAATTTCCACTCAGATACTCTGCTCCTCAAACAGCTTCTGGATCCAGTACCCTCCATAACTGACTCTGAATGTGGACATTGGTTTGTGGACATTTCAAATTGACTCCACACTGTCTATAAGTCAACTCCATCCTACCACAGAGCTTTAGACTTCAACTTTGCACTCATCACTCATTCATATTCTATTTAAAACTGTCTCTCCATGCCCTCGCCTCTACCTATCTGTTTACCACCCACACCCCACACAAAATCCCCTTTCCTCCAACGCCTGCCTTGCGCATTCCACCCCCAACCCCACCCCCCTGCCCCTCCATTGGCAACTGTACTTTCACCTGCCTAGGCCTCATGAACTGGAACCTCTCCACCTCCCTCTCCTCCTTTAAAATCCACCTCTTTGATCAAACTTTTGGTCACCCCATCTAATATCTCCTCCTTTGGCTTGGCGTCCATCTTTTTGATCACACCTTGTGATATTTTCCACATTAAAGGTGCTTTATAGATGCACGGTGTTGCTGTTATGGCCTGCTCATTTTTAAATAATTATCATTAATATTTTGATCAGTGTGAGATACACTATTTTTATGTTGTGATTTTGCAATGTATGTTTAATGACCAATGCCACACGGGATTGTACCAGTGACCCTTGGAGCCACTGAATAGGGTTACTTGAGGTGCCGTGATGTTTCTCACTGTTGACTGGATTCATTGGGCTGGATTTTGAAACTGGGGTCGGGTTGGGGTCATGAATCACACATTTTGGCTTGTAAACCCGCCTCCATCGAGATGTGGCCAACCGACTGTATTTTCTCTTGATTGACCTTGTTGAGCCCGCCCAGTGGGCTCAGCAGGCCAATTAAGGGCCACCCGGCAACAGGTGATGTCACAGATTGACATTTCATCTGTCAAGAGCTTTTGACAGATGAAATATCAGTGTTTGACAGCCCTGTGAAGCTGTCAAACACTGACAATATGATTTCTAACTTCAGTCCTTCCTCTCAGGCTGAGTTAGAAATCATTCCAGCTCAGAAAACAGAAGGCTGCAGTTTTTGACAGGTCCACGGCTTTTCTGCTTTCTGTGCCGGTAAGATTTCTGACTCCCGAGAACTGAAGGGCTGACACCTGCAGGAGGAAGTTAAGGTAAGTAAAACTTTTTCCAACACTTAGCACTTACCTTACACACTTACCTCTGCACACATGCACCCATCACTCACCTGCCCACCGGACATATCGACCCCTCCAACCCCTGCAGACCCACGGTCCGCCCCGATAACTTGGCGTGGTTGCCACCTGTCGGGAAGCCCACATTTCACCGTTTAAAATAGGGATTATGCAAAAAACTGCCTGTTAACTACCTGTTAACAGGCAGTTAATTGTCACTAATCCTTTCCCGCCTCAGGGAGTCGGGTCTCAGCACAGGTCAGGTACCCGCCGCCAGCGAAACTGGCATGGAGGTGGGGTGGGGTCGGGACCCCCGAATCTGCAACTTTAACCCCCCCCACACGCCTCCAAACCCGACTCCACGGGTCATTGAAAATCCAGCCCATTGAATCCAAGATTTACTATAATCATGGCACTTTCATGCTGTTTTGGTGGCCGGCTGTGGAATGTGGAAACGTTGAGCTGTTTCAATATTTATGTGACTTCTTATGCTGAGTTGTGATAGGGTTCACTTACCGAATGTAAACGATTGTGGTATTTCCCATTGATGCGCTGCCAGTTTCATATGATATGAGAATGGAGGAATTGAAAATCCTAAGTGATATATTAATTTCATGAAAGTTGGTATGTAAAACATAGAAGAAAAATCTAGTTTAAATCTGGAAGCTGGAGATAGAAGATTAGCGGCTGCAAACCCGATTTATTGTCATAAGGTCCAGGGTCAGACGCCAATCACTGTTTGTACTAAGGAACCACTTTACTGATTATTTTTCTGTTTGCGGTACCTAAACCAAAGTCAGACTGATGCCTGGTATTTGAATGTGCTCCAGGGCTCCGTACTCTTTCCATCACTTGCCTGAGTTATGCTGCTGGAGCTTAATGTGAGGAACTGTGGGGGAGGGGACAGTTAAATAGCCAAATATAGTGAGGCTCCGGGACAGCTGAAAGACACCAGACCTGTTGAACTCCGGAAAACAATGGTTTGTAGGTAATGGTGTGCATCATCTTGAAAATACGAGCACAGACTATTATGAAGCGGAGAAGAAAAGCTTCTCATTGGGGATTTGAAAATAATGCAGGCTCAACAAATGGTAGACTTTTTAGTTACTGGGAAGGGACTGTAAACAAAGCTGAAGAAGATTAAAACATGTAAAATCAAGACTCGGAGATACAGGTGACTTAAGGAAGAAAGAGCATGTGTTTATGTAGCACCTTTAACAACCTCAATGGCTGTGAAGCACTTTGTGACAATGAAGTACTTTTGATGTGTAGTCACAGGTGCAATGTTGGGAAATGCGGCAGCCAATTTGCGCACAGCAAGACCCCTCAAACAGCAATGAGATAAATGTCCAGATAAACTGTTTTAACGATGTTGGCTGGGGGATAAATGGTTGGCTAGGACAATTCCCCAGCTCTTGTTTGAATAGTGCTCTCTAACCTTTTACGTCCACCAGAACAGGCAGTCGGGGCCAGGGTTTAACGTCTCATAAGAAAGATGGTACCTCTGACAATGCAGCAGTCCCTCAGTGCTGCATTGAAGTGTCGGCTTAAATTATGTGCTCAATTGTCTGGAGTGGAGCTTGAGCTCAGAACCTTCTGACTCAGAAGTGAGAGAGCTACCATTGAGACACTATTGAATGAGGGAATGAATTAAATGACAAGGGACTGGGTGTTGTCACTGTTTCACTTCTGTTTGAAGCCAGCCCAGATAAAAGGGATGGAAGTTTCATGCTTTGTTTATCTTGTGCTCTCAGAAGCAGAACGGCACTAAATTTGGCCAGGGTCTAATTCCACAAATGTAGTGAAAGTCTCGGGGAGTGCTGTTGAAATAGCCTCCTCTATATGCTATTTGGGTTCGTAGCTGTGCATGTCTGACTGTGTGTGTGTGTGTGTGTGTGTGTGTGTGTGTGTGTGTGTGCGTGTCTGACTGTGTGTGTGTGTGTGTGTGTGTGTGTGTGTGTGCGTGTCTGACTGTGTGTGTGTGTGTGTGTGTGTGTGTGTGTGTGTGTGTGTGGATTCAGCTTTACTTTGAATCCAGCCACAGTTTCACCACAGCACCTGGAAAACCTCAACATTGGTGAAAGGGAATTCACAAGTTTCTGAGGGAGGACAATATTGGATTTGAAAGTGTTAAGCTTGTGTAGTGATGTATTACCGTGGGTAACCATGGTCTCTTGGAGCTTGCTTGATTTGCCATGTGGAGCTGCGGAGAAATTTCTTCGTTTAACCTCAAATTAGCCAGAAGTTTTTTGCCTCCTAGCATTGAGCATTACTAGTAGCTAGGAGTGGCTGTGCACAGGTTGAATTGCCCATGGATAGGGGTGCATTGATGGTCATTTCATATGTCCATAAATAATTCCCAGAAAATGGAAGTTGCACAACATCCAGTGGGGTCCCAAGCACCCCTGCAGTGTTGACGGGTTCGATTGTGCAGCAATACTAACCCTCTGAATTGTGCCTTTTTTTCCAGATTACATTTGACACTGCAATTATTATCCCACAAAACAATAGGGAAAAGGCATTGTCTGTCATCACTAGAGCAATTTGGTAGTAAATTGCCCTAAACCGAAACAGTCGCAAACATGTCAACTTTTAGTTACTATCTCATTTACTTTCGATACATCAAGTGCTTTCAGAGTGCTAGATCATAAGCGCTGTATTAAAGGAGCTAATGACAGTCTTTCCTTGTTTAGTCGTTAGAGCAGTGAAATGCACCTAAGTGAATGTTTGTGGAAGCCTTAATAACATTTTAAAAATATAGTAACCTGAATGTACAACAAGGAATGACTTGAATAAATTGGAGAAGCACCAGTCCACATTCACTTTATCTGTAATAAATCAATAGATAACTCATTCATTCACTCTCTCCCTCACTCCTCCTTCCCTCCCTCACACGAAGATTTAAGACCAAGTATTGTCTTTAGGTGAAGCAGGGGTGAGCGGGCAGGGAATATTTGGACTGCCTCTGCGGTACAGGCTGCAGAAATGGGAGGTGCTACAGCATCGCCATTGGCCAGAGGGTGTAATTACAGCATGACGAGTTTACATAGGAGTTCTGCTAAGTGTTTTTGGATAAGATTTTCCTGTTTACTTTCAGTGTCTTAAACCTCAACTTTGATTTTGTTATTCCTGGCGCTCCATCACTATTTCCTGGCAAATGTCCCAGGTCTATCCCCATAATCTGATTCCATACTTTTCATCATCTGGCCCAGTCCCCACAGCCCACGGGCCTTTTGGGGAGATCGCTAACACACATGCTATTCAGGCATCCCTACAACAGCTGCTTGTGCTTTTACTAATATTTCAGTGCTGTTTCACACAGATTTTTTTTTAAATCCTTTAACTGTTGAACATGAATGGGAATTGGGACCAACATGGATAACTTTTCAAGCCAGTTCTTCACTTCATATGCTTATTCTTTGAAACTGCTGTAAATACAGTGATATCCCGACAAAGAAACATAAGAAATCCTGCTTTATGAGGGTATGTGTGTGTGGTCACAAGTTCAAAGAGTTGTGTTTTATTCCACCCTGCCCTTGCATGCTGCAAACAAAATCCGAGGAAAGCCGGATGTTGGAAGTGTTAAATCCTGCGTGTGGAAAGTCTCCTTCAGTCCCTTCTCTTGGTATGCTCTTTGTACACCTCTCAGAACGGTGGCCAGAGAAACTGCCCTAACAGGCATCTTGTCTTCCATCTTGGGCCATTTTCACATTTTAATTTGGAGCATTTGTAAAGATTTATTTCAGAAAGTGGCTTTGATCTCAAAACTTAATTTGTGTTCCTTGAAATCTTTATTGTGTTATGGCCTGCAGTAAAGCACTTTTGTAAACAAAAATGATTGCACAATTATGTTATTGGTGAAATTAAATATTATAGCCATGAAATTTGAATGCTTGCGCAATTACAGTTTTGTGTGTAAAGTAAGGATTACAGTACATTATAAATTTTATTATTGAACATATAAAGAATTGCAATATTCCTGCATTCCACAGGTATGTTTTCTTGTGGTCTTTGAATATATTTCAGTAGCATCAAGATATATGCTTGGTCAATCAGTAGATGTGATCCTTTTTACTATAAACCTCCAGAAGTAATGACCATAAACAGGCATTTTAAAAAAAAATGTTTGTTTGGTTTTTCAATAAACTGACGCATGGTTCTTGCAACAATTTTGCTTTAAAATGCTTGGACATGAAGGGAGTAAAGTCAGGTTCCGATTCCCTCCTAAATAAGTCAGTCTTAATGTTTTACATGATACAATTCCCAGTGTTAATGCATTTAATACAACTATCTTTGTAAATTGCAGTGAGGCATTGAAATAAAGGAATGGCATGAATCAGTGGCCCTGAGTAAACATTGCAATAAGTAGCTCCCAGCTGCTTAGATGCTATTTGATTAGTACAAGCAAGAGTTTCATTTTAGTTGTTGAGCACCTTCATTACTTCTGCTACAAGTTATGTTTTAAGAAGAAATATAGAAGGAAGACGTATGGTAAATTTTAGAAACCTGGCAGTTTGATATGAATGGAGAAGAAATTGAAATGCAAGTACTGTGAATGTTAAATACTTTCTCCTAGATGTGTCCTGGATACCAGTTCTTTTTTGAAAGTTCAATACAAAAATAATTGCATTTTATACATAATCCACTTGGTGTGTGAAGGATTGATGTCAGTTTCGTCTACTCCCAGCCACATATTGAGAAACCTTCACATCCTGATTTTTTTAAACCTGTATTTCTACAGTCGGCTTATTGAGTGCAGTATGATAAGATTACATTAACGGGTCATGACTGATTTGTTTTTTTAGAATTTAAGGACAGATTATGGACATGAGAATTGCCTGTACTGTAAGGAATGTTCCAACAGAATTCAGGGACTGCAAATGATATCTGTATAATCTGTATCTATCTTGTCAATGTTTGCAGTGAAGCAAGTAATGTGTGTACATTTAGGTGTCTTGCACCTTGAGGTTGGTACTGATGGGAATAGTTTTCAAGCAGTATTTGCAATAGATGGTTTGCTATTCAGTGTGTTTTGTTCCCCGTCTGATCCTCGAGGCATTGAAAGCAGAAAGATTAATTTGGTCAAAGTCGATAAATAATAATGAACAAACTTGCATTTATATAGCACCTTCCACATCCATGTCCCAAAGCACTTCGCAGCCAATGAATTGCTTTTGAAGTACAGTCACAGTTGATATGTAGGCCAGCACAGCAAACAATTTGTGCACAGCAAGGTCCCACAAACAGCAATGAAATAAATGATCAGTTCATCTGTTGGCGAGGTTGGTTGAGGGATAACTGTTGGCTAGGACATTGGAAGAGCTCCCCTGCTCCTCTTGAATTGTGCCATAGGATCTTCTACGTCCACCTGAACAGGCAGACGGAGCCTCAGATTAACACCTCATCGAAAAGACGGCACCTCCGACAACGCAGCACTCCCTCAGTGCTAAGAAAATAGCAATGTATCACAGATTTGTTTTGTAATGAGCAAAATAATGCCTCGCACAGAATAAGGTAGAAAGTGTCTATAGCCAGGCTATAGACAAGTGGACTTCAACTTGAAACAGATCATATATGGGAGTGTTGTTTATTGGGTGTGTTACTGACTGGTATTTTTGTTGATGGTAGTTGATGTTCTTTTATAGACTGTTAAAGGCCCTGCTGGTATATTCTATCTTGTGGAGGGGTAGGACTGGTGGGCAGATGTGTCACTTGTTGAGAAGTCTCTCAGTCTGAGGCTGTTCATTTTGATCGTATGTGCTGAACCTGAATGATGCGACTGAAAGCAGCCTGTGCAGAGCTGGCTAGAGAGGAATCCTGATAATACTATGTTTAACAAAAGCATTATGTTGCATATGAAACTAAATGTATTTTGATCCATTTTAACGGTATATTTGTTTGTTTTCCGAACTTCCCTTCCTGGCCCCCATGCTAGCTTACATTGGAAATGGTTCCCTCTACTCAGCTCCTGTCCCCATGCCTTTCAAAACAACTATCATCACCACTCTCCTCAAAAATAACCACCCTTGACCCCTCTATCCTTGCAAACTACCGCCCCATTTCCAACCTTCCTTTCCTCTCAAGTCCTAGAACATGTTGTCGTCTTTCACATCTGTGCCTGCCTCTTCTGCAACTCCACGTTTGAATCTCTCCAATCGGGTTTTGGCCCCTGCCATACCACTGAAACCAAAGTCACAAATGACATCCTCTGTGGCTGTGCTGCATTATCCCTCCTTAACCTCTCCAAAACCTTTGACACAGTTGACCACACCATCCTCCTCCAACACCTCCTTTGCTGTGCAGCTCAGTGGGACTGCTTTTGCTTGGTTCCAATTGTTGCCAGAGCATGTCCAGCAATGGCTTCTCGTCCTGCCCCCACACCATTACCTCTGGAGTCCCCCAAACAACTATTCTTGGCCCGTTCCTTTTCTTCATCTACATCACAGACCTTGGCGACATCATCCGCGGACATGGGGTCAGCTCCACATTGACAAACACCCAGCTCTACCTCTCGACCACCTCTCTCGACCCTTTCACTGCCACTGTGTTGTCAGACTGCTTGTCCAACATCTGGTCTTGGATGAGCTGCAATTTCTGGAAAGACCGAAGCCATTGTCTTCAGACCTTGTCACAAACTCCATACTCTTGCCACCGATTCCATCCCCCACCCTGTCTCTGAGTGAACCAGACTGTTCGCAACCTCAGCGTCATATTCGACCACTGGCTGAGTTGCCCACCCCATGCCCTCTCCATCACAAAGACCTCCACCTCCAATACATCACCTGCCTCTGTGCCTACCTCTGCCCATTTGCTGTGGAAACCCTCATCCATGATTATGTCACCTCCAGATTCAACTGTTCCAATGCTCTCCTGGTTGGCCTCCCATCTTACACCTCCATAAACTTTAGCTCATCCAAAACTCTGCTGCTGGTATCCTATCCTGCACCAAGTCCTGTTCACCCATCACCCCTGTGCTCACTGGCCTACATTGGCATTTTTAAAATTCTCTCATCCTTGTGTTCAAGTTCCTTCATGGTCTCACCCCTCCCTGTCTATGTAGCCTCAGTCAGGATTACAACCTCCTCTCTCTGGACTCTCAGTTCCTCTAACTCTGACCTCTTGTGCATACCCCTCTCCCTTCACGCTACCTTTGCCTTCAGCCTCCCTCAATCCCTCTGCTTCTGCGCCCCCCTCCTCCACTCTAAAACCCCCATCAAGCCTACCTCTTTCACCAAGCTTTTTTTTTTATTCCTCCTAATATCTCCTCCTTTGGTTTGGGGTGCATTTCTTTTGTTTACGCCTCTGTGAAGCACCTTGTGACATGTTTCTACGTTGAAGACATATGTATATAAATGGGAAGTTGTTTTTCCACAAATTATATCTACTGCTTTTTTAAATATAAAAGAGACTTTTCAAAAATATCTGATATCTCTAAAGCTTAGAAGACTTCAACAATTATATGTTTGAAGAAAAGATTTGTTTCAGCACAGTAGCCTGCGTTCCTGTTTGGATGATATGAGCGCGGTTCCTTATCCTATGATGGTAATGAGTGATCTCTATCCTGTAATGTGCAAAACAAACCCTCATTGCTCATACCTTCTTCATACATTACAAGTTAGATCAACCTGCTCAGGGTGATGTATTTTATGGCACATTGGCTCTGATAGTAACTAATTGCTCACATCCTTTGCTACTATTTTGGTGTGTAGAAGATGGATTGCTTATCTTTGGTATTGTCTTGCTTCATTTTTATAGATTTATCCTCCACCTCCCCACCAACTTACTGTGATCAAGTGCTAGGGATCTGTTGCTTATTTCCATCCTGACTTGCACACGTATATCACTACTCCTTCATTATCCCCGGGTTATAATCCCAGAATTTCCTACCTAATGCCATTGTAGGGGCACCATCGGTTCAAGGAGAAGGCCCAAAGCACATGCCGAGCACAAATGAAAAAAACACAAGTGAAGCGCTCTTTCATACTGCCAATAAATGTTACTTGTTCCTTTGTTCTGAATTCCATCAAAACTGGATTTTTTTTCCCCCCTTCTTGTTAGAGGATCATGAGGTCACCCGTAGCCAGCCTACTATTTAACCAGAATGATGAGATAGTATCTGTAACTTAAACATTTATCTGTTCTTGTTTTGTGTGGCTTATTAAATGTTGAAATCTGTGACGAGGAGCTTTTCTTTTTTTATATTCAGAACGTCCAGTGGTTACAGGACTGTCTATTGAAAACATGCAAAATCTAGTAATCAAAGTGATTGGTGTGGATTTTATGAGAAACATTTGTGCGCATTGTGCTGCAAAAGAAACTGTCTACCTTGTGCACATTTAAGATATTTCTCTGAGATCTTTATGTGCACACATAGATGGATGGTCAGAATACCTGAGTCTCATTATATTTATCAGATTACGATAGCTCAGTGTCTGTTAAAATCTGCTTTCAGTAACTGTCTGAGACAGTTAGGGAAAGACGGGAAAACAAAAGGCCTTCTGTTCTTCATTTTGTTTAGGATTGGTAACTAAATACCTGACCAGTTGTTAGTCTGTTTGCTATGTTTCTTCCTCTTTCAGACAAATATCTGGTACCTTTGTATGGATTTATCTCTGTGGTGTAAATTTGGTACACAGTATTGGACAGCTATTTTAGTGTATTTTTTGGTACATGCATTTTAGCAGTTTGTGTTTGCACTTGCATGCTGAATCTATTTCTCTCAATCTTTCTACTTCCTTTTTATGTGTAATGTGTAGCATTTACAACTTATTAGCAATCTGTAATATATGTATTGGTTGATGCTTGTGGTGGTTAGCAATGTGGTTCCATTTAACAGTTCTTTGGAAAAAGATGTGCCAACTGGCAACAAGAACTATAATGTCTGGGGTTGCTGTGCAGCCTTTTTTGATTCTAAATAGTTTGGCTGAGTTTGATTCTGTTGATTTTGTACTTCAGATATTTTTTCACTCCATTCTTACCATTGTGTTTGGTATTTTTTCAGACTCTCCTCCTTTAAGACACTCTTTAATACCTACCTCTTTGACCATGCTTTTGGCCCTAATATCTCATGTGGCTTGGTGTCAAATTTTGTTTGATAATGCTGTGTCAGCTGTGGCTCAGTGGGTAGCACACTCGCCTCTGAGTCAGAAGGTTGTGGGTTCAAGTCCCACTCCAGGGACTTGAGCACGTAAAGCTAGGCTGACACTCCAGTGCAGTACTGAGGGAATGCTGCACTGTCGGCGTGTGCCATCTTTTGGATGAGACGTTAAACCGAGGCCCCGTCTGCCCTCTCAGGTGGATGTAAAAGATCCCATGGCACTATTTCGAAGAAGAGCAGGGGATTTACCCCCAGTGTCCTGGCCAATATTTATCCCTCAATCAACATAACAAAAAAACAGATTATCTGGTCATTATCGCGTTGCTGTTTGTGGGACCTTGCTGTGCGCAAATTGGCTTCCGCGTTTTCCACATTACAACAGTGACTCCACTTCAAAAAAAGTAATGAATTGGCTGTAAAGCGCTTGGAGACGTCCGATGGTCGTGAAAGGCGCTATATAAATGCAAGTCTTTTTCTGTGAAGCACCTTGGGACGTTTTAGTGCAACAACAACTTGCAAATATATCGTGCCTTTAATGTAGTATAACATTTTGGATGGTGTATTTAGAACTTAGGAATAAGACAACAAATGAGGAGCAGTGACCATGGAAATAATATTAAATAGAAAGAAGGGAGGTTGCATCAGTTAGAGAGGTTGGAGACTTGAAGTGAGAATTTTTGTTTTATCTTGTCATAAGAGTGCAGAACAGGTACTGGAATGTGTCACAGCAATATTGAAGTCTTGGGCAAAATTGTGCTTTTTAGAAAATTAAGAGTTATTGAGGAAAAATAGGGACATGTTATCGGCAACAAAGCTGTTTGGAAATGTCCTCAACATGGAGGGAATTTGGGAGTTTCCGATGAGATCAGACGAGATAGTGAGGCAAGGATGCCAGTAGACCATAAAGGACTAAGAGTGAAGCCATCAAAGTGAAGAGGTTGGTTGTACTTGTAAGAAACAAAGAAATTGTGTCTTTGAAACACTGAAAGAAACAAGACTTTGATTACCCCATTGAATGGCATAGATGTGAGTCAACCATTGCACTGTGAAAGGAATTGAGATATGGGCGTTGCTGGCGAGGCTGGCATTTATTGCCCATCTCCAGTTGCCCTTGAGAAGGTGGTAGTGAGTCGCCATCTTGAACCGCTGCAGCCTGTGTGGTGAAGGTGCTCCCACAGTGCTGTTGGTTCGGGAGTTCCAGGATTTTGACTCCACAACCATGAAGGTATGACGATATATGTCCAAGTTGGGAGAGTGTGTGACTTGGAGGGGATCTTGTGCCTTTGTCGTGTCCTAATTCGATGCTTCGGTCACAGCGGAGTGGTGCGTCCTGTTTTATTATTCTTTGTAGTAGTTTGAAACAACTGAGTGTCTTTCTCGGCCACTTGAGTGGGAAGTTGAGAATCAACCATGTTGATGTGGGACTGGAGTCATGTATAGGTCCAGACCGGGTAAGGACAGCAGGTTTCCTTTCCTAAAGGGCATTAGTGAACCAATTGGGAACACTCTCTATTTTATAAACCTATTCACTGCCATATATTTGCAACTAATCTGATTATATGATCCCCACCCACTCCTTTTGTCTGCTGTGATGCCTACTGTCATATTGGATACACAAGTGAAATGATCGGTAAATTTTATTTGCACCTTCTAATTATTTAAACAAAAGAACCAGAGGTGACATGAGAAAAAACATTTTTATGCAACGAGTGGTTAGGATTTGGAATGCACTGCCTGATAGGGTGGTGGATACAGATTCAATAGTAGTCTTCAAAAGGGAATTGGATGAATACTTGATGGAGAAAAAATTGCAGGGTTATGGGGAAAGAGAGGGGGAGTGGGACTAACTAGATTGCTCTTTGAAAGAGCCGGCGCAGACATAATGGCCCGAATGGCCTCCTTCTGTGCTGTACTATTTTATGATTCTACTTCGAATCCTTGTCAAGCCGGTTTTTAGTTTTGATTAATTGGTACAGTATTTTATGGCTTGCCACAGTGCATAAAGCTGCAATAAAGACACCAGGAACCAAAGGGCCTTGGATAGAAAGCATTCTAAGTAAATAGTATGGCGAGATCACACAACCTCAGGTGTTACTGATAGGAAGAGAAGCATTCAGTGTGACAGTACTTAATTGACACCATTCTAAATGGGCCAAGGTTTATTTACTGTTGAGCATTATTAAACTGAAGCGACTGAATTACTCATTGTTCTGCCAAAGCTGCTTTTTTTTAAAATCCACTATTGCTCCTCCACCGTTTTTGAGTTGGAATGCATGGTGTGCTGAACTCTGATCTTTCGGGTCATGAGAAAATTAGCTTTATAGAAGTTAATTACATTTTCAGGCTCAGCTATTGGTTGGTATCTTATAAAGGTGTTTCAATAATATTCCTGTCATGAAATTTTGATTTTTGCCTTAACTTTTGCATTTTATTTGCCATTGCAGGTGCATTTTGTTTGTCCATTGTATTGTGTGCATCACAACTAAAACCATGGAGTCAGAGTTGCTAAATGACCACTTAATAACTCAGTGTGTAAAGAATGTCATGAAAGGCAGTGCTGATCTTGACCTGGTATTTGTAAATAACCAGACAGTGTACAGGAAATAGATGCTGTGGCACCACTTGGTGGGGACTGCAACCACAGGGTGACTATGATCTCAGATTCAGATACCAAAGATTAGGAGTCAGGGACACAGCTTTAAAAGAAATAAGGAAACAACTGAAGCAAATGAATTGGAGGACAAATGGAACATCTTTAAAAGAATAATGCTGAGCATGCAGGATAAATACATGGGCAAGATCAGCAAGGTCAGACGAAACAAACGTATACCTTAATTGGATTAACAAGCAAATTAAAAATGCAGGGTAAAAAGCAACAGGTACTTGTTAGAGGAGTAATGTTGGTGTGGGGCAAAGTAACGAGTGGGGTGCCTGGTGCCATGTTGGGACCACTAGTGTTTCTATTTTAATTAACGACTTGGATTCAGAAACTGGGTTGGTGCTGGGGCCAGGTAAGATGACATGAAAGTTGGTGAGAAAGGTGCAAATGTGCATCTTGATGAGCACAGTTGTCCATCTGAGCTCATTAAGTTCTCTCTGATTTCAAAAACACACAAGCTTATTTAACTGTGTAAGCACTTGCAGGACTTTGTGAGGAAATAGCAGTAGAGAGCATGGCCTTCGCTGTACTTTGACAATCCACATGAAGCTGATACAAACTGTGCTCTCCGTGCCCTGTCGTTACCAACTTGATCGTGGCACCTCGCCTCCTACATCCCCATCTCCTACAGCCTCTCCTGTTTGTTTGTCTTTGATCTGCAAAGCTTCCTTGTCCACCCTGAAAGTTTTCAAGATTCATGTTCCTCCTCTAGTGGCAGTTCGTTGGCACTGGTTATGGACAAACTTCCTTTGCAATGAGAGAACATGGAGTTAAAGGAATGTGACTGTACAGGAGCCTGCTTTATCATGCATGCCAGTGATATCCGACAGGATGCAGGCTCCTCTCCTTCACGACTAGCAGAACCCATTGTGACAGACACTGTGAGTTCTCACAGAGGCTCCCCGTGAATAGGTGACATTTTCCTTTCACCCAGATAATGACACCGAGAGGGCATGAGTGGGATGGAGATGAGCCGTGTCTCGATCATCCCTATAGGATGTGCATGAGAAATAATGCCTTCACTTACCTTGATCAACCTTGAGGTCATTTAACTTCATCTTGCATCTCATCTGTGTAGCAGTTCCTGGGGTGGTGGAGGTTGCATTCAAATATTTTGTCTATAATACTCCTGTGCAGCACCTTGGGACGTTTTACTACATTAAAGGCGCTATATAAATACTTGTTGTTGTTGTTGACTGCCGAAGCAATCTCACTCCACCCTTTCATGTTGCTTCCTGATCTCAGTCCCCAGGAGTCTATCTCTTACTTGAATTGTGAAGTTTCCACTTTGGCAGGAAAAATAGAAAAGCAGAATATGTTTTAAAAGGTGAGAGACTGGGAAATGTTGGTGTTCAGAGGGACATGGGTGTCCTTGTACACAAATCACAGAAAGATAACATGCAGGTACAGCAAGCAATTAGGGAAACAAATGGTTTGTTAGCCTTTATTACAAAGGGATTGGAGTATAAGAGTAAAGAACTCTTACTGCAATTATATAGGGCCTTGGTGAGATCATGCCTGGAGTATTGTGTACAGTTTTGGTCTCCTTACCTAAGGAAGGATATACTTGCCTTAGAGGGAGTGCAACAAAGGTTCACCAGACTGTTTCCTGGGATGAGGGGATTGTCTTATGAGGAGAGATTGAGTAGACTAGGCCTATATTCTCTGGAGTTTAGAAGAATGAGAGGTGATCTCATTGAAACATAGAAAATTCTTAAAGGGGCTTGACAGGATAGATGCTGGGAGGATGTTTCCCCTGGCTGGGGAATCTAGAATTAGGGGTCACAGTGTCAGAATAAGGGGTCAGCCATTTAGGACTGAGATGAGGATAAATTTCTTCACTCAAAGGGTTGTGAATCTTTGGAATTCTCTACCCCAGAGGGCTGTGGATGCTCAATCGTTGAGTATATTCAAGACAGAGATCGATAGATTTTTGGATACTAAGGGAATCAGGGGATCGGGCGGGAAAGTGGAGTTGAGGTAGAAGATCAGCCATGATCTTATTGAATGGCGGAACAGGCTCGAAGGGTCGAATGGCCTACTCCTGCTCCTATTTCTTGTGTTCTTATGTTCTTACTTCTGCTAGTAACGCATCAATGGATGAATTAAAAGAACTAGAGCAAGACGCTCCCTCTCCAATATGGCTCCTTCCTCAGTCACTGTTGTTCTCTTCAGCTAATCCATACACAAGAATTTATGGCCCTTCAATTAGCTACAGAGTTTTAAACACTGTAGCAGTATTCAGATCCCCCCTACCCCCTAATCTCCTCCCACCCCCTACCCTCTAATCTCCTCCCAGTGGCAGTAAACCAATTATCGACAGTTTTACCGCTATCGTGCCTCTTAGACTTAATGAGAGCCTTCTTGGGGCAACTTGAGTGGGTTAGTAGTGAAGTCATGTGGGTGGGCAGAAGCCCTGCCTCATCGCTAACCCAACAATTGGAGGGAAATTCAGCCCTTGGGCTTTTGAACCTGAAAAGGGGGTGCTTGAGAGATGATATAGAGGTATACAAGATACTTAAAGAAATGGGGAAGGTAAATCTGGAATATTACTGCAAATAATGTGAGAGTAGGACAAAGGGACACAGTTTAAAATAGCAAAAGGTAAATTTGTGCCTGATATAAGGAAGTTATTCACAAAGTGAATAGAGTAGCTGAAATAAAAATTCTGGAATAATTTATTTAAAAGCAATTATATGCAGCTGTGGGGGGAGTGCCGGGTCTTTCTGTTTTGGATGAATTAAGCTGGGCCGAATGGCCTTCCTCACAGAGGTGGCTCATCTGGTGAGCATAGCGAGGCACTGTTTCGCCTGCAATCCTACACAGACTCTCCGCTGGAGAGTTACAGGTGTTGAAATGCAGATTGGCCGTCTAATTTGCTGTGGCAGTGTGAGAGAGGACGATCCACGGGAACGTTCCCAGGATGGATTTATTGGTCACTTGGCTTTGGGCAATCCCAAGCAGCAACAGTTTGCAAGACAGTCTGGTGATACTCCAGGTCACTTTTTTTCTACAAAGTTTTAGTTGCTTTTTAAAGTCCAATCCTGCATGTAAAGGTTTCAAAGAAAACAACTGCTGAACAGTGCGTTCATATACACTTTGTATGACTGATGGTGTGAATCCACAGGTAGGGCCTGTTGCCATGGTAACACACTGGCTTGGTTAGGCATGTAAAGCTGTGCCTCACCTGTTAAAAAGGCCACCAGCCGTCCACGGCCTCCTCATCCATAAGTATCTTGTGATGAGCTTGTACTTTATATCCCCCTTGTTTCTCCTTTCTCTCTCTCTCTCTCTCTCTCTCTCTCTCTCTCTCTCTCTCTCTCTCAAAGGATGCGGAGATGCCGGCGTTGGATTGGGGTGGACAAAAATGAGAAGTCGCACAACACCAGGTTATAGTCCAACAGATTTATTTAAAATTACAAGCTTTCGGAACCATCCTGCCCCTTCAGGTAAAGTTACTGTGAGAGAATCTACAAGAATTCACAGAATATAAACACAGAGAAAATGCAGAGATACAATCTTTCCCTACATCAAAGACACACTAAGAGCACAGCCAAGACAATGAGATGTGTCCCAGGGGGTCCAACGTGTCAAAACACCTGCTGTCTGCATATCCTCTCCATTTGGGTTTGTTTTTTGTGTTTGTTTTTTTTAAAAACTGGAAAGACAGGCAACGATGTCAAGTCACGTTCTGTAGCGTGACATGAACCCGATATCCCGATTGAGGCCGTCCTCCTGAGTGTGGAACTTGGCTATCAGTTTCTGCTCGATGATTTTGCGTTGTCGTGTATCCCGAAGGCCGCCTTGGAGAACGCTAACCCGCAGATCCGAGGCTGAATGCCCTTGACTGCTGAAGTGTTCCCCGACTGGGAGGCAACCATCCTGCCTGGCGATTGTTGCGCGGTGTCCGTTCATACGTTGTCTCAGTGTCTGCATGGTCGCGCCGATGTACCATGCTCTGGGGCATCCTTTACTGCAACGTATCAGGTAGACAACGTTGGCCGAGTCACATGAGTATGTACCATGTACCTGGTGGGTAGTGTCCTCACGTGTGATGACGGTATCTGTGTTCATGATCTGGCATGTCTTGCAGAGGTTGCCGTGGCAGGGTTGTGTGGTGTCGTGGTCGCTGTTCTCCTGACAGCTGGGTAATTTGCTGCGAACGATGGTACTTTTGAGGTTAGGCGGCTGCTTGAAGGCGAGTAGTGGAGGCGTGGGGATGGCCTTAGCAAGGTGTTCGTCGTCATCGATGACATGTTGAAGGCTGCGAAGAACATGGCGTAGTTTCTCCGCTCCGGGGAAGTACTGGACGACGTAGGGTACTCTGTTGGTTGTGTCCCGTGTTCGTCTTCTGAGGAGGTCTATGCGGTTTTTCGCTGTGGCCCGTCGGAACTGTCGATCGACGAGTCGAGCGTCATATCCCGTTCTTACGAGGGCGTCTTTCAGTGTCCGTAGGTGTCCATCGCGTTCCTCCTCGTCTGAGCAGATCCTGTGTATTCTCAGGGCTTGTCCATAGGGGATGGCTTCTTTAACGTGGTTAGGGTGGAAGCTGGAGAAGTGGAGCATCGTGAGGTTGTCCGTGGGCTTGCGGTAGAGTGAAGTGCTGAGGCGTCCGTCCGCTCAAAGTGGAGAGAATCGCCAAGAAGATCGCGCATATTGACACAGACATCAAGTATCTGCAGAGATGCAAGAAAGCAGACAAGATTCCGAAAGGACTACAGATCACGAACCCACTCAAGTCGACATACAACACAGACTACGCTGAGAGACTTTGCCGTCGTACCTCTCGCACACTCCTCAACCATCTCGTACACCAGCTCTACAGCAGACGTCGCAACCTCGAAACTAAGATAGAGTCCATGCTCTCAGCCTGTGCTCAGGGCACAGCAGACCAGCTACGAGACACCGCCAAACAGACGAGGCAACGGAACTACGCTTCCTACATGCACATCAAGAACAGGAAGCTTGAGAAACTCGGCATCAGCACCAGCTGCAACCAAGCCTCCCCCGGTACCATGGTTGCAACCACAGGTCCATCGTCAACCTGTCGGACCACACCCTTCAACCAGACGAAATCGAAGTTCTCGCCCTAGGGCTCAAGTTCTGCCCCACCACCAAAATGGACCCCATCGGTCTCGCGGCAGACACAGAGGAATTCATCAGGAGAATGAGGATCCGGGAATACTACCACAAATCCCAAGATGTCAGCAACAAACCCAATGAGACAATCAATGATCCAGAACAGCAGACAGAGGGAACCGCAGTGCTACAACCGAGGAAGAAAGAGTCAAATTGGACCCCTCCGGAGGGTCGCTGCCCTAAGCTTGACATGTATGCTCAAGCTGTCAGGAAATGCATCAACACCAGATTCATCAGCCGCACTCAAGACAGTCCAGAATGTCACCCGAGCACAACGCAACGCCATCCACGCTCTCAAGACCAACCGCAACATCGTCATCAAACCAGCGGACAAAGGAGGAGCCATCGTCATACAGAACAGAATGGACTATTGCAAAGAAGCATACCAACAACTGGACAACCAAGAACACTACAGACAGCTACCCGCAGATCCGACCAAAGAACACACCCGCCAACTCAATAGACTGATCAAGACCTTCGATCCAGACCTTCAAAACATCCTACGCGCTCTCATCCCACGTACTCCCCGCGTAGGAGACTTTTACTGCCTCCCAAAGATACACAAAGCCAACACACCCGGACGTCCTATCGTATCAGGCAACGGAACCCTGTGTGAGAACCTCTCTGGGTACGTCGAGGGCATCCTGAAACCCATCGTACAGGGAACCCCCAGCTTCTGTCGCGACACTACAGACTTCTTGCAGAAACTCAGCACCCATGGACCAGTGGAACCAGGAACACTCCTCGCCACGATGGACGTATCGGCACTCTACACCAATATCCCCCACAATGACGGCATCGCTGCGACAGCCTCAGTACTCAACACCAACAGCCAATCTCCAGACGCCATCCTACAACTCATCCGCTTCATCTTTGACCACAATGTCTTCACCTTCGACAACCATTTTTTTACCCAAACACACGGAACAGCCATGGGGACCAAATTCGCACCCCAATACGCCAACATCTTCATGCACAAGTTCGAGCAAGACTTCTTCGCTGCACAGGACCTCCAACCAACGCTGTACACCAGATACATCGACGACATCTTCTTCCTTTGGACCCACGGCGAAGGATCACTGAAAGGACTACACGATAGCATCAACAGGTTCCATCCCACCATCAAACTCACCATGGACGACTCCTCAGAATCGGTTTCATTCTTGGACACACGAATCTCCATCAAAGACGGACACCTCAGCACTTCACTCTATCACAAACCCACGGACAACCTCACGATGCTCCACTTCTCCAGCTTCCACCCTAACCACGTTAAAGAAGCCATCCCCTATGGACAAGCCCTGAGAATACACAGGATCTGCTCAGACGAGGAGGAACGCGATGGACACCTACGGACACTGAAAGACGCCCTCGTAAGAACGGGATATGACGCTCGACTCGTCGATCGACAGTTCCGACGGGCCACAGCGAAAAACCGCATAGACCTCCTCAGAAGATGAACACGGGACACAACCAACAGAGTACCCTACGTCGTCCAGTACTTCCCCGGAGCGGAGAAACTACGCCATGTTCTTCGCAGCCTTCAACATGTCATCGATGACGACGAACACCTTGCTAAGGCCATCCCCACGCCTCCACTACTCGCCTTCAAGCAGCCGCCTAACCTCAAAAGTACCATCGTTCGCAGCAAATTACCCAGCTGTCAGGAGAACAGCGACCACGACACCACACAACCCTGCCACGGCAACCTCTGCAAGACATGCCAGATCATGAACACAGATACCGTCATCACACGTGAGGACACTACCCACCAGGTACATGGTACATACTCATGTGACTCGGCCAACGTTGTCTACCTGATACGTTGCAGTAAAGGATGCCCCAGAGCATGGTACATCGGCGCGACCATGCAGACACTGAGACAACGTATGAACGGACACCGCGCAACAATCGCCAGGCAGGATGGTTGCCTCCCAGTCGGGGAACACTTCAGCAGTCAAGGGCATTCAGCCTCGGATCTGCGGGTTAGCGTTCTCCAAGGCGGCCTTCGGGATACACGACAACGCAAAATCATCGAGCAGAAACTGATAGCCAAGTTCCACACTCATGAGGACGGCCTCAATCGGGATATCGGGTTCATGTCACGCTACAGAACGTGACTTGACATCGTTGCCTGTCTTTCCAGTTTTTAAAAAAAACAAACACAAAAAACAAACCCAAATGGAGAGGATATGCAGACAGCAGGTGTTTTGACACGTTGGACCCCCTGGGACACATCTCATTGTCTTGGCTGTGCTCTTAGTGTGTCTTTGATGTAGGGAAAGATTGTATCTCTGCATTTTCTCTGTGTTTATATTCTGTGAATTCTTGTAGATTCTCTCACAGTAACTTTACCTGAAGGGGCAGGATGGTTCCGAAAGCTTGTAATTTTAAATAAATCTGTTGGACTATAACCTGGTGTTGTGCGACTTCTCATTTCTCTCAAAGGACACATTGGTCCAGCCTTTGCATGGAATTCCTGGTTGGGCTTTTAAAAGGCAAGCATGGAGAAAGAGTTGACTCACCCTGTTCTGACTTGTAGAGGAAACTTGTCCTCTATAGAGCCTGTGTGTGTGATGCGCTAACACCATATGGCAATTTCACAAAAATGCAAAGACTGCCATTGGTAGGGACATCACATTGGAAGTGTGTTCATGTTAGTGTACTAGGCTGCTTTATAAATGTTGCTTTTAAAAGTTTTAAGTTTCTAACCTGTCAGTTCTTTACAACCAGCCATGGACTAATAATCAGTTTTCCATGATTACACATGCATGGAGTTGTACCTTTCCCCATTCAGCAGTGATGTAAGCAGGCAGCATATGCAGTTGTGTTGTTAAAAATGCAGTTGATGATTTTTCCCGATGGCTCAGTAAGTTTATCCAGTGAGTGGCTGAGGTTCAATTCTTCCTCTGCACTCAGCTGTTTTAAGTACTGGACTCACGACCGGAAGGTTCCGGGTTTGAATCTGAGCAGGATGCCCTAAACTTTTCCTCCTCCTGATCTGGATAAACAGAGTTACCATATCATAGTATATGGGGAGAGAGCAGGAGGCTGCCTTGTTGTTGAACTATGGATGCACCTCGCCGTTCAGCAATAGAAGTGGGGATCAATCCCACACACAAAACAAACCACCCGTGTACCTAACGGAGAGCATCCTCCCGAGGTTAGCTTTTGTCTCTTGCTTCTTGTCTATGTGCTGAGTTAGAAAATCTCCGCGTCAGCTGCGATACTATAGGTGGCCTTAATACCCTGGCTTAGGGAGGGGCAAATTGGTTCGGCTTCTGTGTGCATATGTGGATGTTGTGTGAAAATATGATCAGGTTTAGCTGCAATATCATGGTTGAATAGCCTGCTGATGCCCTCCATCAAGGCTCACACATGAATATTGGTCAATTGGGTGAGGTACCAAAGAGCGACTGGTACCTATGGGCCTGGACTACAGTAAGAGGTCAATGCTTTAGGAATAGTGGGGAATTGCATAGAATTTACAGAAACAGGCCATTTGGCCCAACTGGGCTATGCTGGTGTTTATGCTCCACACGAGCCCCCTCCCACCCTATAACTGGGACAGGTACTGATGGGAATCTGTATTCATTATTGAGTCCAGTGAACTTTTATTACAGCTTTAGTGGGCTGCCTGCTTAACCAGACTATTGCTGAGTAGTATCCATGCCTTTGTTACCTCTGGACACGACTATTCCAATGGTCTTCTGTCCGGCCGGCCATTTTCCACCCTCCATAAACTTGAGCTCATCCAAAACTCTGTTACCTGTATCTTAACTCGCACCAAGTCCCGTTCACCCATCGCCCCTGTGCTCACTGACCTACATTTGCTCCCGGTCCGGCAACACCTCGTTTAAAAATCTCATCCTTGTTTTCAAATCCCTCCATGGCCTCACCCCTCCCTGTCTCTGTAACCTCCTCCAGCCTTACAACCCTCCAAGATCTCTGTGCTCCTCCAATGCTGGCCTCTTGAGCAACCCCGATTTTAATCGCTCCACCATTGGTGGCCGTACCTTCAGCTGCTGAGGCCCTAAGCTCTGGAATTCCCTCCCTAAACACCTCTGCATCTCTAGAGCTCTCTCCCTCTTTAAGACGCTCCTTAAAACCTCCCTCTTTGATTAAATTTGTGGTCACCTGCCCTAATATCTCCTTATGTGGCTTGGTGTCAAATTTTGTCTGATAATCGCTTCTGTGAAGTGCCTTGGGACGTTTACTATGTTAAAGGTGCTATATAAATGCAAGTTGTTGTTGTTGAGTGCATTACTCTGAGATGATTGACTGATGATTGTGCCTTGATTAATTTGCAGTGATTTTGTTTGTGACTCCTCGTGCATGGACGATGCAGGCGATACTGTCCCTTATTGTCTGGCTTGACCGGTGCTTCTGGCAAAAACAAATCTATCCTAAAACAGAATAAAACCACTCAATAAATTCCACAGTATGTATGACCAAAGTAAAATGTATCCTGAAGAAACTTTAAGACAGAAATCCCACCTTTGGGATCATATGATAGTTATAAGTAGCTCAAGCTTCTTTCTCGAGCTTTATAGCATTATTCTGAAATCCTCCGTTGGGTTACGGTTTTATCACTCCTAGATACCCATTGATCTTTATTTTAGAGTCCTAGCATCTTGTAGCACAGGAGATCATTCGGCCCATTGTGGATCTGAAAGTGCTATCCACTTAACTCCATTCCCCTGCACTTTCTCCCGATTACATTTTCTCTATTTACATATTTATCCATTCCCCTTTTATAAGCTATTATGGATTCTGCTTCCACCACTGTTCCTGTTTGCCCATTCCGTACCCTAACAATTCACAACTTTTCCTTTTCGTTCTTCTGATTGATGCACTTTAGTTACCAACTCACTGACTGGTGGAAATAGTTTTTTCATGTTTACCTCATCGAAATGTCATTTGGAACTCCAAAACATCGGTATGTGGTGTGACATTCTCAGTATTTTGGAAGCTGTGCTTGTTGCTATTTGCAGAGATGACGTGTGTTAGATCAAGCATAAGAAGATAAGAGTTGTGTGGTTTATTTGCAGTGGTAAAGAATTAAAAAAGACTAATTTTACAAAAAAATACAGCTTGAAAGATTGCCAAATAGGCAAAATACCCAGTGGCTTATTCATTAGGGGTGATTAAAGAGTTGGTATGTGATAAGTAACATGCCGACATTGGTATTTCCATAGCAAATAGCATTAGGACATTAAACAAGGTCCATTGTTCTTCCTAATTGCTGGAATCTAAACAATGTTTATCCAGTGGTAACTTCAGTTGTTTCTTATAATGCAGCCTAGCTACAGACTGTTAAGAAATGTTAATGGTTAATTAGCATGTAACTCCTTGAAACGGTTATTATCCGACAGTTCTAGATGATTGGAGCTGGAATCCTGCCACTTATCCTATTGTATTGTTAGATGCAACATTTCTTCCCTAAAGCATGGCTTTCACAATCTTTTTAATTAATATTCTATTGAGTAAAAACATTTTACCATCTATAAAGGGGGCTTTCCACTTTAAATCTTCAGATCCAATCAATGATTCAAAATTGCTCTTATTTAAAGTTTCCAAACTGATCATTTATATAGAATATATAGATATTTTTTAAAGGTATTTTAAACTTGGAAAAATGCAGATTTCATTTTTAAATTTTAGGATATTTCAAATGTATTTGTGCACATTATGCAGCGTGGATGTGATTATTTGATTTGGTTAGCTGACATGTGAAACTCACCACCAACCCAAGCAACTTGCCAATCCACACGCGGTCACTTGATGTTTGGCCTGTAAGAATGCACATTCTCTCCCTGTAGCGATGCACCTCGCTTACCTAAATCCAGAGAGCTTAGGCGAGTGTTAAAGGATCCAAGGTTTAGGGACCCAATGATGTGTGCAGGGTACTCCTGAAGTCTAACCAAATAGAAATGTCAAGCCAGCAGCACAGAACACTGGTCATCTCCCTGCTAGTTGTCCAGCCAGGGCCACTCTATCTGTTGGGGCCTAAGTTTGAAAATGTATGTTTAACATATTTAGAAAGTAGGCACATTTTGTTTTCAGTCCAGTAAAGTCAAAAAATAAATAAAGTTGACAGGTGCTTGTTTCAGTCAGACTTAACTTCAGATTGGTTTAACTTAATCTAGAGACTTCAAATGAAGGGTCATCATCTACTGATCCGTTGCTACATACATTTTCATGTAAAGCCTTTAAGATTTAAATCAATAGAATTATATTTTTATTTAGAACTCTCAATAGTTTATAAATGATATTTGCACAAGTAACATGTGAAATTATAATGGTGAATGTTATAAAGAGGATGGAAATAAATTCAGAACACAAAGTAATCGATCATGTCACTGTTTTTGTTGGGAATGTGTTACCACAGATTTGGAAGGATAGAATTCTCTACACTGTCTGAAATGTAAACACTAGCAAGTCATTAAAGCATTAAGTGTTGCAGATTATAATAGTAATTCTTTAGGCAACTTTTTAATGTTATTTTCTTTCGTGCTTGCCTGGTAGTGATTTGTGCAGGGTTTTAGTTCTACAGGCACCTGAAGCCCTCTGGTACCTCACACAATTGGCCATCCACACATGTAACTTTCTAGCAAGGCTCAGTGGATAACAAGCGGGGGAACCGTGGCTAATTTCTGTCCCAACCTAGAGCTGAATTGTCTCTTTTTATCCATCCATGGCTCATTCTAAAGCTCAAGTGCTAAAATGTTCCCTTTGTGTTTATCGAGAAAAGGCCATCAGGCCCATACGTGCTCATCCCTATCCTTCACCCCCATATACCCAACATTCCTGTCTCTCCTAACTCCTGGAAGAGGCCAGAAAAATCGGAGACTATGGCAGAATTGTGTGAGGCTCCATTTCACTGGCGGGGCGTCACACAGGAGGCAGCTTAGTAATATCAGTGGGTGGAAAATTACAGGCAGAGTACTTGACATAAATCGGCTGCTGTGTGAGAGGCCTGGGCCCCTGAACATTCCGGCATTGGTTCTTCTACACTATCTCAGTTACTATTGGGTTGGACATATATTCATTTAAAAAATCAAATTCTGTTTGATGTCTGACATGCACCAGATTGTGGGACTCTATGGAAAAACTGCATTGGTTGTAGATCTTGCAGGTGATCTCAGCAAGACTTGAAGGGGGAAATTTAAACTGGATGTATTCATATGTGGTGACTCCTTTTCAGAATAAAACGGCCCAAATTGGAAAGCTTTAATCTCTGTAAATCCTAAATCCATCCATACTCTCGCACTTCAATGTCTGGCACTCCGCTAATCAGAAGCTGTCTTTAGATATGTCTTTAATCTAAATAATTCAGGAGTGCTACCTGATTCTCATTATTGAGTGAGGAAAACCATCTCAATTATTGGTTGAGTGACATGAACTGCAAATCCCCAAGAATCTTTATTCAGTGTGAATGATTGATTGAAATCACCCGGAGAGGAAGGAATGGCTTTACAAGGTTTAACTTTCTACATTCTTCCAAGTTAATTGTATTCTCGGTAAAAGATATAACAATCTCCAGTATTTATTGTGCAGTAATATAGTCCATTACTACCTCATTCAGTTACTATAAAATCTGTTGTACACGTTTCTTCTTCATGCGTATTTTAAACCTCTAAATATAGTGATTCGTTTTATAACTACTAGGGTATTTAATGAATAGCTACTCATAAAGTGGGAGAATGTGACACACTGGATTTTACAGAATAATTGCAGGGTACCATGGAAATGCTGTAATCTTTCCATGTGTGGAAGCGATTTTATGAATTCTACTTGCTTTTTATAGGAGTTAGATATTAAAAGTGTAACACAACCAGTCCTACATTCCTCATTATAGTTGTGTGACTTTAAATGCAAACGTACTCACCATTTTGTTTGTCTTATTGTCCATTGTTCCAAGATTGTCCAGTAAAAAATGTCAACACATGAGATATGTCAGTATAATCTCTCAAAGCCAAGGCTTCAATGCAATTGCATTAACGTGTTGGAATATGTATTCTTACCTTTTGCTGATTGACTTTTTGTTGAATAAAATATAAAAATGGCAACTTTTATCCCTTAATCCAAATTATTTTATTTTAATTTGTTTCTGTCTATGACTGCCTGATCCAAAAGAGTTTGAAAAGTGATGAATGGGAGCTGATGGACAGCTCACTGTGCCCCTCCCTCCCACCGTGATTAGGCGGCTCATGAATCAACCAGCGGGATCCATCTGTAATTAGGGGTTCAGATAGCCTGTATGCCATAGTTGAACAGACCCAGTGGTGCAAAATTTATTCTATTCCTTTCACATTAGCGGTTATAATGTCAACCAGTGGTAAGATGCATAATGAATGCTTGTGCATAGTTCTATTTGGCTAAACAGTCTTTTGGGCTGCACAGACAAAATGCTAGTCAAGTCCAAATGTGCACAGTTCTAGTGGAGGGTGTGGACTTCACGTGGAGCTAGGCTGTGACGGGATTTTAAAACAGGAGCAAGGACTTTGAAATGAATACATTGACGAACCGAAAGCAATAGAACGTTGGGTGATGAGTGTCGGAACTTTGCGCAAGAGATGATACAAGCCACAGCGTTTTGAATTGACTGATGTTTCTGTTGGTAGAGGAGGATGGGCATGTGAGGAGAGCATTCAGGAAATGGTCTTTGAGACAGCGAAGGTTTCGGTAGCGAAGGGTGAGAGGTAACATATGGGGCAGTGCCCTGTAGGTGAAAGATTACAATCTTAATCGCTGACTGAATGTTGGGCAGTGGAATGGGTTGCTCAGGGGTGAACATTCTTCCACTTAAGGGGTGCCAAATAAATACAATCTACTGGCGCTATTGCTATTCTTCCTGTTGCTGATATTACTATTGTTGCTATTGATAATGTCCCTATTAATGTTGTTCATCTTGTTACAAATATTACAGGTGTTGCTGTACTTGCTGCTGTTTCTATTGTTGCTATAGCTATTACTTTTGGAGTATCATTACAACAACAACGACGTGTATTTATATAGCGCCTTTAACGTAGCAAAACGTCCCAAGGCGCTGCACAGGAGTATTTTAAGACAGCAAATTTGACACCGATCCACATAAGGATAAATTAGGGCAGGTGACCAAAAGCTTGATCAAAGAGGTAGGTTTTAAGGAACGTCTTAAAGGAGGAAAGAGAGGTAGCGAGGGAGAGAGGTTTAGGGAGGGAATTCCAGCGCTTCGGGCCCAGGCAACAGCAGGCACTGCCACCAAAGGTTGAGCGATTATAATACAGGAAACACTTTGATATCCGGCACCGACGGGACCGGGGTGGTGCCGGTTGAATAAAAATTCCGGATGATGGAGAGGGTTATCTACCGAGGCTATTTTTAACAAACAAAAATAAAAAAATCAAGAAATGTGCAGTATACAGTAATTGGGTACTCACCTACAGAATGTTGTGTTAAATGGATGGTGGAAGATTAAGTACAGTACTGCCAGTTGATGGTAATCCATAACTCTTTAATTACTTAACAGTAAAACAAAACTTATACACGACTGTATACAGTACTGTAGTTGACTGTACACTTATTCCAAGTCAACTGGTTCATCAGGAATATCCATGCCAGCTGGGTCATCAGGATCATGCATTTCCACAGATTCCACAGGCACTTCCGCTGCTTCGACTCTTTTGGAAGCTTTCTTAAACATGTTGCGGATGTCGGTTTGCTTAGTGGACTCTTGCCTTTTCTGTAGAAACGTGGAATGCAGAATATGGAGTTGCATAACTTCTTGGGCAGAGTAGCAAGGCTGCCTTTCAGCAAATTGGAGGATTGAAGAAAATCCTTCTGCAGCTTTAGCCCAAGAAAACTTGTTCTCTTCAGAAATCTCATCCTCTTCACTTTCCATCTCACTTTCATTTTCTTTCTTTGGATTCAAAACACTCTCAATTATTTCATCATCACTTAGCATATGCACAACACCAACTTCTCTATCTGCATCAACCCACTGCTCGATATCACTTTCACTGAGGTGACGTAGAGGGTTTGCTGGGCCTACATTTTTCACCATGCCAGCCAATTCCATTAGTGTACTCTTCTTGGGACAAACATTGAACCCATGAAATTCCTCCTCTGAAGAAGAACCTTCAGCAAACATTACAGAAGGCCACAATTTGCGCCAGGCTTGCCTCAGAGTGTGACCTTTCACCAAGTTCCAGGAACATGCAACATTATAGATGGCATCTTTAATACTGTATTCCTTCTGAAATGCGTGAATATTGTCATCTTGGTTTATCAGTTTACGTAGGAAGTCTTTCTTGTAATGACACTTCAGATTTTGGATAACACTCTGGTCCATGGGTTGTATGAGAGAAGTTACATTTGGTGGCAAATGAATGGTGAAAATATTTCCTGAAACCAACTCGGATTTATGCGGATGGGCTCTACAATTATCAAGCAATAAAATGCATTTGCTATCTTCAGGTTTCCCTATTTTACGGAAATGTTCCCTCACAGATGGAACAAAAATATGATGGAACCAATAGGAGAAGACTTCCTTAACCATCCAAGCATTTTTTTGATCTTTGTACTCAACAGGTAAGTGCCTCACATTTTTAAATGCACGGGGATTTTTATACTTCCCAATAACAAGAAGTTTAACCCGGTGTGATCCAGCAGCGTTCGCACATGTTAGCACGGTTACACGATCTTTATTTTTCTTGTAACCTGAAGGATTAGCCTCACTAGCCCCAGCAAGCGTTGATTCTGGCAAAAACCTCCAAAACAAGCCAGTTTCATCGGCATTATATATCTGTGCTGGCGACAAATCATGTTGCTGCACAATCTGATTGAAATAATCGCAGTATTCTTCTGCGGCGTCGTGATCAGCTGATTTCTTCTCCCCGGAAATATCGAGTCGTCGTATCCCGTGCCGTAACTTGAAGCACGTTAGCCATCCCTCGGAGAAAGCACACTTGTCAGTGAGCCCCATCCTTTCGTAGAAATCCTTTGCTTTCTCGATTAGCATGGGTCCGGAAAGTTGAACATCCTCTGAACGCTTAAGAGAAAACCACTCAAAGCACGGTATCCAGCTCTTCAAGCTTAGGCTTACGAAGCGTACGCCGTTTCTCTACACTCTTAGATGTCTCCGAGCTTGAATAAAACTTGAGCAGCTTATCCTTCTGCGATTTGATGTCGTAGATTGTTGACGAACCAATTTTGAATTCATTCATAATGTTGATACGCTTCTCTCCCCTTTCTAGTCGTTGGCATATCTCGATTTTCTGTTTTAAAGTTAACACCACTCTCTTCCTTTTGCTTGGACCAGCTTTTGGGAATTCCATAATGCAAGATGGGGGAGATAATTCCCGATAAAGATGGAGAGACACACAGAAAAATGGTGTATCAGAAGAGACTACCAGCAGCGCGGGAGACACACAGTAAAATGGTGTATCAGAAGAGACTACCAGCAGCGTGGGAGACACACAGTAAAATGGCCGATCAGAAGAGACTACCAGCAGCGTGGGAGACACACAGTAAAATGGCCGATCAGAAGAGACTACCGGCAGCGCGGGAAAATCAGACTCCTGTTATTGCAGTGTTCGGACTTCCCACAGCGCCGGGAAGCCGAGTAGTGGCATTTTGGAGAACTACCCCCACTGACTAACGCGGCGTTCGCGGGAGACTCGGACTTGGCAACATTGCCGGTTATTGGGGAGGAGTTTTCGGAATATGAATTTTGCCGGTTAATAGAGAATTCCGGATATTTAGGTGCCGTTTAAACAAGAGTTTCCTGTAATTAGTAAACTCCTGATATTTGTATCAAAGTGTAGGTTATTTCTTACCCACACCTTTATGCAACCAAGGCTAGAAAACTATTTTGCATCTCTGGACATAATGTTTATCACTAGATTCCACTGCATTTTACTGCAACATCTAACCATCCTTCCTGATGTATAGGGATAAGTACAAGCATTAGTACATATTACAGATACAGTATTCAGAAACTGAGTAATAGAAGACGATTAATGTGGCAAATTCAATGTGAGAGTTGGAAGGAGGAAGTGCAAGTTGAAAGCAGACGTATTGCTAAGGAGAGACTTCGCATACATAATATCTAATATAAACTATCCAAAGTCCCTTTGCTTTAATTCAGGCCCTCATACATTGAAAGGCCAATCTGGTGAGGGCCTTCTACTCATCAGTGAAAGAAGGATCTGTTAATTCCTAGGGATTATTAATGTGCCAAGCAACCTATGAGATACTAGTGTCTTTGGACAGAATACTAAAGTGCAGTGCTGAGGGAGTGCTACACTGTTGGATGTGCCGTCTTTCGGATGAGATGTTAAACCGAAGTCCCGTCTGTTCTCTCAGGTGGATGTAAAAGATTCCCTTCGAAGAGCAGGGGAGTTCTCCTGGTGTCCTGGCGAACATTTATCCCTCAATCAACACCACTAAAACAGATTATCTGGTCATTTATCCCATTGTTGTTTGTGGGAGCTTGCTGTGCGCAAATTGGCTGCCGCGTTTCCCTACATTACAAAAGTGATTACACTTCAAAAAGTACTTAATTGACTGTAAAGCACGTTGGGACGCCCAAGGTCATGAAAGGTGCTATATAAATGCAAGTTCTTTCTTTCTTGAATACCTGTAATTTTTAAGTCAATTTTGGTTTTAAACTGATTTCAAAAGGATCCCCCAGCAGATATTGGAGAGATCCATATTGTGATGAGGTTCAATAACAGCAGGCATCCTACTGGTTTTCTGTTAATTCAGTATTAGTTATACGCTCCTTTTGGAAAGTCCTCTGGCCCGATTTTGCGCTGTAATAGTCTTCTCTTCTGGGCGGAGATGGGGGTTTTTGTGTCCCAGTTGATTTTCCTCCCCCACTTGGCCTTTTGCACCATCTTTACTCCCACCTCCCCTTCCCTTGCACCACCCCCCCCCCCCCCAACAAAACAGGCCCTGAGGACATTCTATACCGATTGTCTGAGCAATTGAAGTATGTGTTTATTGTACACAGATGCAAAACCATCACCGCAGTTAATTTCTATATAGTGAACATTTTGTATTATTGCAGTGAACACAACAGAGAATTGCAGTCAGTCATTTATTAAACAACTATTTTACCTATTATTGTCATATTGATTTTGGAACTGTTTTCTCCCCTTCTAACTAAAACTGCTGGGGTCTAAGACCCCATTTCATTCAGCAGATGGGAAGGAGAGTTTTTCAGTTCTAAGATAGCAGAAGATACATCTATCTGAGTAATGCACATTATTTTTCTTTGAATTCCATAGCACAAACATGGCTTGCAGGAAGAATCAAATAGAAAGGTTAATGGGACACTTACTGTCTACTTAATTATTACAAGATAATTAACTCTCATATATTTATTTTTGGACAATCTAAAAGATAAATGCATCCCATGATTATTCACCTGACATTGTATAAAGTTAATTCCATCTTTGAGACTTGCCTGTATGTACTCATTTTCTTTTCTACTTAACAGGGTGAGGGTGTTAGTGCTAGGGAATGGAACACTATCCATTTAAGCAACAAGCACTCCCGGGTCAGGTATAGTGCATCCAAATGCAGAGAGGTTCCCTGTACTCTGCCCCAACAATCCACCTCATCTTCTACCTCAGAAGACCACTGACAGTTTTTATTTCCTATACCAGATATCTGTGGCCTCTGAGTCAGACTGGTGCAAATTAAGAACAGCATGTGCAGTAGGCTCATGCCCACTAGGGACTGGATTCAGAGTCCAAACTCATTTCACGTGTGACCCTTACAGCTAGACACACGAGACTTTCATCACATCAGTCTGGGCTGGATTTGAACCCAGGTCCCAGAGGGGGAGGCCAATATCCAGTTCATTGCATCATGTCCTGGCCAATATTTATCTCTAAACCATCACCACCAAAGCAGATAATCTGATCATTACTACAACAACAACAAGTATTTATATAGCGCCTTTAACGTAGTAAAACGTCCCAAGGCGCTTTACAGGAGTGTTATAAGACAAAAAATTGACACTGAGCCATATAAGAAATTAAGGCAGATGACCAAAAGCTTGGTCGAAGAGGTAGGTTTTAAGGAGCGTCTTACAGAGGAAAGAGAGGTAGAGTGGCGGAGAGGTTTAGGAAGGGAGTTCCAGAGCTTAGCGCCTAGATAGCTGAAGACACGGCCACCAATGGTTGAGCGATTTATAATCAGGGATGCTCGAGGGCAGAATCTGAAGAGTGCCGATATCTCTGGGGGGTTGTGGGGCTGAAGGAGATTACAGAGATAGGGAGGGACGAGGCCATGGAGGGATTTGAAAACAAGGATGAGAATTTTGAAATCGAGGCATTGCTTAACCGGGAGCCAATGTAGGTCAGCGAGCACGGGTGATGGGTGAACGGGACTTGGTGCGAGTTAGGACACGGGCAGCCGAGTTTTGGGTGGCCTCAAGTTTACGTAGGGTAGAATGTGGGAAGCCAGCCAGGAGTGCATTGGAATAGTCAAGTCTAGAGGTAACAAAGGCATGGATCAGGGATTCAGCAGCAGATGAGCTGAGGCAGGGGCAGAGACGGGGAGTGTTATGGAGGTGGAAATAGGCGGTCTTAATTATGCCACGGATATGTGGTCGGAAGCTCATTTCAGAGTCCAATATGACACCAAAGTTGCGAACAGTCTGGTTCAGCCTCAGACAGATGCTAGGGAGAGGGATGGAGTCGGTGGCTAGTGAAAGGAGTTTGTGGTGGGGCCCGAAGATATTGGCTTCGGTCTTCCCAATATTTAATTGGAGAAAATTTCTGCTCATCCAGTACTGGATGTCGGACAAGCAGTGTGTCAATTTAGAGACCGTGGCAGAGACGAGAGAAGTGGTGGTGAGGTAGAGATGGGTGTCATCAGCATACATGTGGAAACTGACGCTGTGTTTTCAGATGATGTCGCCAAGGGGCAGCATATAGATGAGAAATAGGTGGGGGCCAAGTATAGATCTTTGGGGGACCCCAGAGGTTACGATGCGGGAGTGGGAAGAGAAGCCATCGCAGGTGATTTTCTCGTTACGATTAGATAAATAAGAATGGAACCAGGCGAGTGCAGTCCCACCCAGCTGGACGGTGGTGGAGAAGCGTCGGAGGAGGATGGAGTGGTCAACCATGTCAAAGGTTGCAGCCAGGTCGAGGAGGACAAGGAGGGATAGTTTACCATGGTCACAGTCACAAAGAATGACATTTGTGACTTTGATGAGAGCTGTTTCGGTACTGTGGCAGGGGCGGAAACCTGATTGGAGGGATTCAAACATGGCGTTGCGGGAAAGACGGGCACGGATTTGGGAGGCGACAACACGTTCAAGGACTTTGGAAAGGAAAGGGAGGTTGGAGATGGGGCAGTAGTTTGCAAGGACAGAGGGGTCGAGGGTTGGTCTTTTGAGGAGAGGTGTGATGACGGCAGATGTGAAGGAGAGGGGGACAGTACCTGAGGAGAGCGAACCGTTAACAATGTCAGCTAACATGGGAGCCAGAAAAGGATGTTGGGTGGTCAGCAGTTTGGTGGGAATAGGGTTGAGGGAGCAAGAAGTGGGTCTCATGGACAAGATGAGTGTGGAGAGGTCAAGAGGGGAGATCGGAGAGAAACTGGAAAAATATGAGTTCAGAGCTAAAGCAGGGTGGAACAACCTTAGAGGAAGTTTGGCCCGGTGGGCTAGGGAAAGGAAGGGAAGTGGCAGAGGCAGGTGAACGGATGGTCTCAATCTTGGAGACAAATGTTCATGAGCTCCTCACACTTGTTGTTGGAGGTGAAGGTGGAGGAGACGGAAGAGGGGTTTAAGAAGATGTTTAGCAGTAGAGAATAGTAGCCGGGGGTTATCTTTGCATTCCAGAATGATCCTGGAATAGTAAGCAGTTTTGTCAGACAAGAGTAGGACCTGATAATGCTTTCTGTGGTCCAGCCAGATCTGGCGATGAATGGCTGAACCAGTTGTCCGTCATAGAAACATAGAAGATAGGAGCAGGAGTAGGCCATTCGGCCCCTCGAGCCTGTTCCGCCATTTAATGAGATCATGGCTGATCATCCAAATTCAGTACCCTGTCCCTGCTTTCTCCCCATATCCCTTGATCCCTTTAGCCTTAAGAAATATATCTAACTCCTTCTTGAATATATTTAATGAATTGGCCTCAACTGCCTTGTGTGGTAGAGAATTCCACAGGTTCACCACTCTCTGGGTGAAGAAATTCCTCCTCATCTCAGTCCTAAATGGCTTACCCCTTATCCTTAGACTGTGACCCCTGGTTCTGGACTCCCCGGCCATCGGGAACATCCTTCCTGCATCTAGTCTGTCTAGTCCTGTTAGAATTTTATAAGTTTCAATGAGATCCCCTCTCATTCTTCTAAACTCTAGCGGATATAAGCCTAATCGACCCAATCTCTCCTCGTACGTCATTCCTGCCATCCTGCGTCCCTTGGACTTGAGGGAGCAAAGATGTGGGCCGTACCAGGGGTAACGGCCAGGGTGAGAGAGAGTAATGGTTTTAATAGGGACTAGGGCATCAAAGGTGGTGGTGGAGGTGTGGTTGAGCAGAAATGTCATGATGAATGGAGGGCCAAAGGCTTGACAGTTGGGATTTTGCAAGTGCAGTTGTAAGAGAGTTGGGAGAGAGTTTTTTCCAGGGGCGGACACGGAAGGAAGTAGGGTTGGGCGGGGAAGGGGGATGTGGGTGGAGAGCGATACAAGGAAGTGGTCAGAGATGGCCTTATCTTCAATTGACACAGTGGGAGTAGCGAGGCCACGAGAGATGGCAAGGTCAAGGGGATGGCCGTGAATATGGGTTGGGGAGTTCACAATGAGGGAGAGATTAAGGGAGGATAGGAGTGTAGTGAACTTAGAGGCGAGAGAGCATGATGAATTGAGATGGAGGTTGAAATCACCAAGGATGAGAAGTCGCTTGGTACAGAGGCTGAGGGAGGAAAGCAGTGAGGATATCTCGGTGATAAAATTGTTATCGTACTTGGGTGGGCGGTAGAGAACGAGAATTTTAAATGAGGTGAGAGGGATGGAACAAGGTGAGATGCTCAAACAACAACAACAACTTGTATTTATATAGTGCCTTTAAATTAATAAAACATCCCAAGGTGCTTCACAGGAGTGTTATCAAACAAAATTTGACACCAAGCCACATGCGATATTAGGACACCAAAAGCTTGGTCAAAGATGTAGGTTTTAAGGGGCGTCTTAAAGGAGGAGAGAGAGCTAGAGAGGTTTAGGGAGGGAATTCCAGAGCTTAGGGCCTCGGCAGCTGCAGGCATGTCCACCAATGGTGGAGCGAAGGAAATCGGGGATGTGCAAGAGGCCCGAATTGGAGGAGCGCAGAGATCTTGGAGGGCTTAGGGAGGGGCGAGGCCATGGAGAGAGTTGAAAACAAAGATGAGAATTTTAAAATTGAGGCGTTGCCGGATCAGGGGCCAACGTAGGTCAGCAAGCAAAGAGGTAATGGGTGAACGGGACTTCGTGCGAATTAGGATACGAGCAGCAGAGTGTTGGATGAGCTCAAGTCCATGGAGGGTGGAAAATGTGAGGCCAGCCATTAATCTCATTGCTGCAGTTATATAAGGTATTGGTGAGACCGCATCTGGAATACTGCATACAGTTTTGGTGTCCATACTTAAGAAAAGACATACTTGCTCTCGAGGCAGTACAAAGAAGGTTCACTCGGTTAATCCCCGGGATGAGGGGGTGGACATACGAGGAGAGGTTGAGTAGATTGGGACTCTACTCATTGGAGTTCAGAAGAATGAGAGGCGATCTTATTGAAACATATAAGATTGTGAAGGGGCTTGATCGGGTGGATGCGGTAAGGATGTTCCCAAGGATGGGTGAAACTAGAACTAGGGGGCATAATCTTAGAATAAGGGGCTCCTCTTTCAAAACTGAGATGAGGAGAAACTTCTTCACTCAGAGGGTGGTGGGTCTGTGGAATTTGCTGCCCCAGGAAGCTGTGGAAGCTACATCATTAAATAAATTTAAAACAGAAATAGACAGTTTCCTAGAAGTAAAGGGAATTAGGGGTTACGGGGAGCGGGCAGGAAATTGGACATGAGGCTGAGTTCGGATCGGTCAAGGCCCTGTGGGTGGCGGAGCCCAGGGGCTGAGTGGCCGGGTCCTGCTCCTACTTCTTGTGTTCTTTAGATTTGAGGTGAGGATCAGATCAGCCATGATCTCATTGAATGGCGGAGCAGGCTCGAAGGGCCGATTGGCCTACTCCTGCTCCTATTTCTTATGTTCTTATGTTCTTTGTGATGTGCACAAATTGGCTGCCTCATTTGCCTACATTAGAACAGGTACTGCACTTCAAAAGTAGTTAATTGGCTGTGAAGCGCTTTGGGAAGTGCTGAGGATGTGAAAGGTGCTATGTAAATGTAGGTTCTTTCTGTAACATGGGGAATTTTATATGGTACGAACTGTGCAGCTAACAAAGACGAAAAGCTTGGACACACCTGATGGTCAAAAATGAGAAGTCGCACAACACCAGGTTATAGTCCAACAGTTTTATTTAAAATTACGAGCTTTCGGAGCTGCTGCTCCTTCGTCAGGTACCTGACGAAGGGGCAGCAGCTCCGAAAGCTCGTAATTTTAAATAAAACTGTTGGACTATAACCTGGTGTTGTGCGACTTCTCATTTTTGTCCACCCCAGTCCAACACCGGCAACACCTGATGGTGGCTACTGTCTGGGCTGCAGTCTCGCATGCCTGATAGAAATAGTGGAGGAAGTTGTGCACGTCTGAATACGTTTCTGCCTCACTGTACATTTATGTGGTAACCCTTGTATTTGAAAACTGAGCACAGAGTCGATAAACATTCCTGCTGTTTCTCTGTGTAAGACCAGGTGCAGAAATTTAATGTGCTAGAATAAAGTGTATTTCCTGATGCAATTTCCTTCAGCACATTGCTCTGTGATTCTTACAGTGCTGCCTTTTGATCAGCTCAGGGAGTCATATATTGCTGTAGAGAGACAGGAAGGAACAAGATGTATAAGGGTCTAATGGACTGAGATTAAACCTCTGATCGCAAGGTACTTGATGGTGTACTGGTCCTAATTTGTGCTGCCTGAATCTTGGTCAGCAAGTATCTGGAGCTTTTAGCAGTGCTTGCCTTCTTGATGGCCTCCAGGCATCCGATCGCACAATAAGAGTGTTGTGGGAAATTCAGCAACTCACTTACAGTAGCTGTGGGGCCCTACCGTCCAAGCAGATAAGACATGAAAGGGCATGACATTTACAATGTACCGCCATTATCTTAGCATGTATCTGTGCAAGTTAAACCTGTAAATGTCAGGAATGGACTACTGCCGTAGCAAGACAAGACTTCCTTTTTTTAAGCCTTTGTTTTTTTGATGGTGATTGCAGTGATCGAATACTATTCCCATGGGCCAGTCACAGCTACATGACTGAGTCACTGAAGAGGGGCTGGTCAGTGGCTAAAGGTTACAATTAATTTTCCAGAGTTTAGACTTGAAAGGTGGATCCAAGTAGGCATGCAGTACCCAAATGAACTAAACTCACTCAGGCAAATGTAAAGCATGACAGGGGCCAGGGTAGCATGTAATGACTTGTCACTGATTCAAGGACAGGTGTTTGCCCCAGGGGAACTCCCACAATGTAACTTAGGGAGCGTTGATTTGGTGGAACATTAAATTGTTAAATGTTTTCAGCCACATTATCCCTGTGCTTTTAACACTGGCTGGGTTTGAGTCTCCTAACATTCCTGGAGGAGTTTTGCTTCCAGGAACTGTAGTTATGCAGAGCATTAAGCTAAAATAATAGATAACGTTAGCTTCTGATTGACAGCCTTGATCTTTTTAATTAAGAAAAACTGTTACCCTTATATCATCACTGTAGGACATTCTCTTTGTTTGACTTACTGACTTAATTGTATATTTTCATCACCCCATGGGGAGTATGGTGAGTGTTAAGGGCACAGTGTGAAAGAAAGTTATTAACTGTAATTCACTAAGAGTTCCTGAAATATAAAGCTGTAGTAAAGGATCCCTCTAATCGAGGTGCATGGGAGACACTCGTTACACAGTTCTGATGCTTTCTTTATTTGTTCTTGCGATGTGAACGGCACAGACCAGTCTGATTGTCTATTCCTAGTTCCCCTGAGATTGTGGGTGGAGGTGCGTTGCCTCCATAAATCATTGCAGCTGTGGTGACACTTCCACGATTGTAGATTTTGTTTAGCTTCATTAGATCCTAACAGCCATTGTTCCAGTGTTGGGCTCCCTGCCTATCTAAGAAATTATGCTATATAAGACTGTAAGAACACTGACAAAACAGGCATGAAAAACTGCTTTTTTGGGTCAGAGTTCCTTTTGTGGCAGAGGATTCATGATTACAAGATCAAGATAAAGCCCAGCGGAACATAAACTGCCTTGCCTGCCATCTGCACACCACACCAAACTATTGGTTAAAGAAATAAAGCCAGGCTCCAAATGAAGTTAGATATTCAACTGAGACACAGAGGGGCTTGTGACTAAGTTGGCTGCATGTGGTGGGAAGTTGCAGCTATTGATATCTCTTAATATTAATTTGCTTGGGATCAACAAGATCATGGCTGATCTTCTACCTCAACTCCACCTTCCCACACTATCCCCATATCCCTTAATTCCCTTCCTTCCCAAAAATCTAGCGACCTCTGTCTTGAATATACTCAACGACTGAGCATCCACAGCTCTCTGGGGTAGAGAATTCCAAAGATTCACAACACTTTGAGTGAAGAAATTTCTCCTCATCTCAGTCCTAAATGGCCTACCCCTTATTCTGTGACTGTGACCCTGTGTTCTAGATTCCCCAGCCAGGGGAAACATTTTCCCAGCATTTATAACTTAAGTGATCAGCAACAGCAACTTGCATTTATATAGCGCCTTTAACATAGTAAAATATTCCAAGGCGCTTCAAAGGAGCGTTATCAAACAAAATTTATCACTGTGCCACAGAAGGAAATATTAGGACAGGTCACCAAAAGCTTGGTCAAAGTGGTAGGTTTTAAGGAGCGTCTTAAAGGAGGAGGAGGGAGGTTTAGGGAGGGAATTCCAGAGCTTCAGGCCTAGGCAGCTGAAGGCATGGCCGCCAATGGTGGAGCGATTAAAATTGGGGATGCGCAAGAGGCCAGAATTGGAGGAGCGCAGATATCTCGGAGGGTTGTAGGGTTGGAGGAGGATACAGAGATAGGGAGGGACAAGGCCATGGAGGGATTTGAAAACAAGGATGAGAATTTTAAAATGGAGGTGTTACCGGACCGGGAGCCAATGTAGGTCAGCGAGCACGGGTGATGGGTGAACGGGACTTGTTGTGAGTTAGGATACGGGCAGCATAGTTCTGGATGACCTCAAGTTTGATCAAGGCACATAGTGAATATATAAACAATAAAAACAAGCATTGCTTTACTTAAATACAGCGTAATAGAGGTTGATTACTAACTGGCAGTGAATGTACTGTATAACAGTCTTTGGGTTCTGTTGCCTTATAAACCACCTGAGCTCCATTCTCACAGTTTATGAATGTAACTATTTGAATTACTGCCCTCTAACTTACCATCCTGTCTTCTTCCTGTTTTCAATTTCCCCCCTTCCTCCCCAGAAGATACTGACCTGTTTGGGGTGCAGTTCCACGACGTTAGCACCCCTCCAGTCCCTTGTCCAAGTAGCCTTTCTTTATTTGTGGCCTGCAACAGTGAACACTGGTAGGCTATTTGACTATGTAACTCATCACAACTGAGCCCACTCCTGTCTTCATCCAACATCCACACAAGTGCGCTTTCCAGCAGAAGTAACTGAACGGCAGTCCGAAGCAGGAATCCTCGCTGATTGTTCATCCCTCTAACCCGGGGCCACTGAGCCACGAACACACCTCACTTCTTCCCTGACACAGATCAGCTAACTCAGCACAAACTAGGAATCCAACCTAAGAGCTTCTGGCTTAGTTTGGCAATGTCTTTATTCATTCGGCCATCAGGGAAGTATCAATTGATTGTTCTGTGGAAATGTTCACACTGTTCTGGCGAGAATAGTCCTGAGGCAAGGAAGGGAGAGGGGGAGCGATGTGGGAAAAAGTGAAAAAAAAATTGAACTCTTTTGAAATACATTTTAATCAGCACTAAATGGAAACCATCTCTTTGGAGGTATGTTGTTCAAACCTTTTGTGCTGGTATATGCAGGTGAAAGTTGATAACCCTTCAACTTGACATAAAACTCCGTGCTGCTTTGTTTAACTTCAATGAATTCACTTACATTAAATATGATCAGGTGCGTGATACGGATTCCCTGAAAAACAGGGCCCTGATGCTGGTTGATTGCAGATGTCACTAAAGAATATAAACCATAGACCTGCTGTGATCTCCACATGGAACTCTGCAGATTGGCACAGGCAAATATTATTTCTGCTGTGTTTTGTTTCAAATACATTTTTCATTAAAACATTTTATTTCAAGAAGCCAATCAATAAAAAAACCAACAGATTACAAAGCACCATTGAGGTTTACAGCACTGAAGGAGGCCATTCAGCCCGGCTCTTTGATGAAGCAATCACAATCTAAACCCACAGCTCTGTGCTCTCCCCATAGCTCTGTTCAAATGTTTATCTACTATTCCCTTAAAAGATGCAATGGCCTCTGCCTCAGCTACTCTCTGTGGTACCGCATTCTGTACTTCAACAACCCTCTGTGTAAAGGATTCTCCTATCCCCTCTTCTCACACTCTTAGTGATTATTTTAAACTGATGACCCCCTCGTTACTGACTCCCCACCAGAGGGAACTGTCTTTCCCTAGTAAATCGATCAAAACTCTTCTATATTTTGAAAACCTCGATTAAATTTTGAAAATCTCTTCTTAGCCTCTCTGCTCCAGTGGAACCAGTCCCAGTATCTCAATTCTCTCCTCATAACTATAGATTCCCATCCCTGGCATTATCCTGGTGAATCTACACTGCACGCTATGGATTTAATGTCCTTTCTATAATGGTGTGCCGAAAACTGCACACAGTCTCTAACTGTGGCCTAAGCACTGTATAAATGTATTATTTCTTTACTCTTGTATTGTATGCCCCTGTTTAGAAAACCCCAAATTCTATTGGTCTTTTTATGGCTTTATCTCCCTGTAGTCGCACCTTGGTGAAATTATGATTTGAACCCCTAGGTGTCTCTGCCATTAAATTGCATCTGCCATTCCACTAACCTGTCTGTGTCTTCCTGAAGTCTTTCACAGTCCACTCATTATTTGCTAAACCTCCTACTTCTGTGCCATCAGCAAATTTTGATTTGTGCTCTTTACAGCCAAGTCCAAGTCATCTATTTATATATACTGAGGCAGAACTGGACCCAGCACTGACCCCCAGGGAACACCACTTCCAATCCAAACACCCATTTACCTAATCCGTCGTTTCCTGTCCATCAGTCAACTTTCTACCGTGCTGCTACATTTTCCCTCGTACCAGACCCTGAATCCATCTAACGAGCCAACATCTCCTCAAAATCCACATAGACACTTGTCTGCTGCGTTCCCTTTATCCATTCAGTCACTTGTCACTTCTTCAAAAACATCTCCAATTTGTCAAGCACTCTCCTTGATTAATCCATGCGTTTCCAAATGCTTACTAATTTTATCTCAAAGTTATGGATTCTAAGAGTTTACAACTGAAATACAAAGCTGACAAATATTTAAATAATACTGGTCCAGGTAAAAATATGTTTCTATTTACATCGATCTTGCACTGATATTGTAGTGATGTACATTCTCAACACAGCACTTACAGGAGGACACATTAGTGCAGTAGTTTGCTATGCTTCAGGGTCAGGGAGAACATGGGTTGAGAGGAGTAAACCTGCAGGAGTGCGCGGGGGTTATCGCACCATTTTTAGCGGTGTCTTTCTGTAATGCTGGAGACCAATGGGGATGCCCTTTCATTGACATCAATCTGTCCGACCCTCGACAGGGGTCTATGGGTTTGTGAGAGGAGACTTGTATTGACCTCCAGGGAGGGGCGGGGTCAGCACGCCCCCATTTTTCGACAGACGGTGTACATCACGTGCTCTGACTGGGATATGCCCCACAGGTGCTTACTCCACATGGTTGTGGTGGGAGGGGAGGGGGGGGGGGGGAATGCAGTATCTTGTGCTCGTCTACACATCACATCCCTAGATCTGAGGGGATGGCAGTGCTGATGAGGATATTTGTGGCATTCCTAACCCCTTCACAAAATGCGCGGGAGCGGGAGCGGGACCACGAGGTGCGTACAAACGTGGCACTCCGGTCACATCCTTTGCAGCATTTATCCACTGAGGGGGGGAGGGGCTGTGAAGCTTGTGTGTGGCGTAGGATGCTCGGTGTATGAGTTTGACTTGACCCACAAGTGATGATCGCGAGGGTCTGGTGCCAGATTTTCTTGTGTTATTTGGTGATCCAGATATTTACAAAAAAAAGTTTATTTATTTTGGACACTGAAGTGTAACTTTTTTTTTAAACAAGTAATGCATTACTAAACAACTGCAAACAGAGTATATCTTAGGTTAACACTGAATAGTGGCAACTATAGGCATCTTCTAACTCTGTGAAATTTTGTATATACGAGTTCTGAAAATATTCTTCTTCGTGTGATACGTTCAGTTTGTCTCTTGGAGTAGTTCCAGTAACTTGTGACACTTCACAGTTAGGGTAGGATGTGAAAAAACCTTTATTTTTAGCTCCCTTGCTGCAGCGCAATCGATAGTTTGTGACCAATCTCAAATGTGCTGAAATGAACACCTTTTTAAAAGTAGTGTATTTTTTTTATAATGTGGAGGTTTTTGACAATGTCTCCAAATGCTTAAGACTGTGAACTTGAAAATTCTTAATATGGTGAAAAATTTGGGGCTGTGACCTTTCCTGTAATCTCAGCAAAATATTAACTTTAACATAAACTTGACTCGATTTCTCTAACTAGGGCCAAAACTCAAAGTAGCAAAGTTTGGTGAGTGCTGGTGTTACTTGCTGTCAGTTCAGCATGTGTTCCCAAGGGAAACACATCTCTGTTTATATGTTAGACCATCACCGTTCATCATGTATTTTGATGAGCTGCACAGTGTTTTGTTTTGTACATAAAGATAATGGTGAACTATTTGCTATACCAATTCAGCATCTTACATGATAATTTACCAGTTGCAATTTAAGTCTATTATTTTGATTTGTGCTGTACTGTCAAGGAACGTTCTTTCTGCAGGTAATAAAATTCCACATCTCTGCGATATTTTATGAAACAAAAAGTCTAATAAGCACACAGTAAAGTTTTAAACCAGTTACCATAAGCTATTTTTCAATTAACTTTACAGCAGTCAGAATTTAGTGCTTTTGTGATATCTTTTCAACAGAAAGCTATAGCAAATGCAGACTTTACTCCGTGGAGGACAAAACAAATCATGAGTCCTCTATATACACGTGTGAAAGTTTTCTAAAAAAAAACACTTCACATGGTAACTGCCTTCCTAATATTATCTCCATCTGCAAGGATGACATTCAGTATGTGTAACCTGCCTCTGCCAGTTGGCTGGAATAATTATTTTGAGAATTCATTGGGGTTTTTTTGTTCACTTTTGTGATTCAAATTTGTTCTGATTGTGCTAGGATATAGCTCCCCCCCCACCCCCCCAGAATTTTCAAGATTTATCATTGGCTGCATTTTTCCTTTCTTATTGAGGTTCAGCATCTCCTACTCTTTCATTCAGTTCAGACAGTGATTGAGTTTTAATTCCTTCCAATCAAGAGGACATACCAACTCATCTTCCTCTAGTCTGATTGCACATGCTCTCTTGTCAAACTCTTAGTAAAACACATTTACCTGCCTGCATCCATTGACATTATAATTCCCCATCCGCACCTTGCCATTGATCGTTCTTAGTCCCAGTATTGTGGTGTGTTCAACCTTGAAATTAGCGCAATTATTATGTCGTCATTGTCGATGTCTGCGTCACCTAGTGTCCGCTTCAACCTCAGTCTCCAGTAGCTTGGTGAATTGTAGATTGGCAACAGCTTACTTACATGCGTGCACCTCGGATTCTGTCATTACCACAATTACAACTTGTTATTCTTCTGCTAAATCTCATTACAGTGTAAGGTGGAAGAGATTCAGCATCCGATACTTTCCATTAAATCAGTAACTTGTACTTTTTCTGATGTCCTTTTGTACCTTTCGGGCCATTGCAACTGGATTCAAAACCAGTTCTTTTCATTTTGTTCTTGGGATGTGCACAACGCTGGCAAGGCAGCATTTATTGCCCATCCCCTGAGGATGGGCATTGAGTCAACCATATAGTGTGGAGTTGGAGTCGCATTTAGGCACAAGTCAAGAGTATGATGGAATATTCTCTTCTTGCCTGGGTGAGTACATCTCCAACAACACTGAAGAAGTTCGACACCATCCAAGACAAAGCAGCCCGCTTGATTGTCACTCCGTCCACCACCTTAAACATTCACTCCCTCCACCACTGGCACACCATGTTTGCAGTGTGTACCATCTACAAGAGACACTGCAGCAACTTGCCAAGGATTCTTCGATAGCACCTCCCAAACCCGCGACCTCTACCACCTAGAAGGACAAGGGCAGCAGGCGCATGGGAACACCACCACCTGTAAGTTCCCCTCCAAGTCAAACACGATCCTGACTTGGAAATATATTGCCGTTCCTTCATCGTCGCTGGGTCAAAACCCTGGAACTCCTTACCTAACAGTACTGTGGCAATACCTTCACCACACAGTCTGCAGTGGTTCAGGAAGGCTGCTCACCATCACCTACTCCAGGGTAATTAGGGATGGGCAATAAATTCTGGTCTTGCCAGTGACGCCCACATACCGTGAATGAATTAAAAAAAAAAACTGGTTATGGTCCAGTACCATAACCATTAGGCTGCTGTACCCAGGTCTAAGTGTCTAGGGTATCTGCTTTTCACCAACGTTCTGTTAATTAAGCAGTTGCTTATGTTGGTTATTGCCCTAATTATGATGGGTTTTATGAAAATACCATTTTTTTTACAGCCGCCAATTGGACTCATTCTCTTGGCATGTGACTTCTTGACAAAGTTGACTAAACAGCTCTCAGATCCGGCAATAACATGTGGGATTTATTTTCTGTCATGAAAAATAATGTTGCTCCCGGTCATCAAAGTAGTATGATGTGTTTCTGAGCTTAGGACTGTAGCCATTGTTCTTCCATTTACATGGATTGCCAGTCTTCAGTCTTCCCTTCTTCCTATGTCAAACTTTGAGTGCACTGCAGGACTTCACTGCTGTACACCGGATTTCAATTTTCCTGGCATTTGGGTCTGTCGTCATCTTCTGCAAGTCTCTTAAAAGTAGTCTGCCTATCACTAAATAGAGCTGTTTAAATGAGTCTGTATCCTCAGCATATTCTCCGGCTTGTGAAGTTTGTCTGTCAAGTATCTGGTGTTAGTCTGCTGGAGGGATAGCTTCCTCATTTGGAAGGAATGTCTCGTATCTGTCTCTTGCAGGATACCATTCAAGAAAACGCATCCTGTAAACCAGTCCTATCTCGTTTGGTGTTTCAGTCAATCAGTGGGCCAGTCTTTGAGAATTCTTTGCTGCTTTGACCTCATCCAAATGCTGCTTTTACTTTTTGATCTTTCTATCTGTGTCAGTGAAGTAACCAATTCAAGCTGGCTTCAAAGGTTTAAGTCCTCACTCTTCCCGTTCCATCTGGTGGTGTTTCTGGTTCAATCATGCTTGTCTTTCTGCTGCTCTCATTTAAAAATAAATTCTGCACGTAAAATGTGGCATCTTGATCAGTCTGGAGCACCCTGAGCCAACTCTATCTCTGCTCATAATCACAACTTTATTGAAAAATGTCAGCTCCCGTCTTCCTGTCCCTACAGCAGTTGCTCTTTTTGGTCCCTTGACAAAGTTGTTTCTCATAACTTGTACAAATCCTGTTTATTCCTTTTGCAATCTGATCGTACAGTTGTTAACTCTACAAAAGGCATCATCTCTGTGCTTGGGGGTATGCAAGAGATCCTATTGCACTATTTGGAGAAGAGCAGGAAGCTCTCCTGGTATCCTGGTCAATATTCCTCCACCAACCAACACCACCAAAAACAAATGATCTTGTCATTCATTCATTTGCTATTTCTGGGATTTTGCTGTGTGCAAATTGCTGCATTTTTTTTAAATTTCTTGTCGGGACATGAGTGGCGTTGGCAAAGCCAAATTTTTATGGCCCATCACTCATTGCCCTCGGAAAATACTCTCGGGTCTTCTCCTTGAACTTCTGCAGCCCTTGTGCTGATGGCACTTCCATGATGGTGTTGTGTAGGGAATTCCAGCAATGACAAAGGAACAGCAGTACTCATCCAAGTCAGGAGGTGTGTGACTTGAAGGGGAATTTAGAGGTGATATTCCTATGATCTTGCAGCTCTTGTCCTTCCTTGATGGTAGAAGTTCTGTCGAAATAAACTTAGTGAGTGCATCCTGCAGAGAGTGCGCACTGCAGCCACGGTGTTGAGGGGCTGGAGGTTGCATCTCATGGCAGAAGTTCCAATTGAGCAGACAGCTGTGTTCTGGATGGTAATTTCAAATTATCTGAACAAATGGGCAGTTAACAAATTATAAACTTGGGAACTTCCATTTTTTCTTAATGCAACATTTGATCATTTATTCCCCTTGGTCTATGCATACTTAGGTGGTCTTCCCTGCAGCTGCAATTACATCTGGCTCTTGGCTAAGAAGGGGATAACAATCAGTCATGGTTGTTCCTCCAGATGTCTATCCAGTAACCTTTGTGAAAAAATGTGCATTTGTGGATCTCAGCTGAGCAGAGGGTAGTTCTCCCCATGATAGAATAGTCTTCTGGTCATCACTGCAAAGCTTACACAGAAAACTAGCCACTTGGGAGAATTGTCAGCCATTGTGGGATATGATGCCATGGATTGCGACAAAAGTCCCTGCTTTCAAACAATGAGAGAAAGTTGAGAAAACAAAAAATAAAACATTGAAAGAGGACTGTTCTTTGTGCAAAACATTTTAAATTTAAATTATCACTCCAAAAAAATGTAATAGAGAGAAAAATCATTCTGAATACCCCTTCCTGAGAACAGGTATTATTTCTTGTGTACAAATCGCCTGAGAGAGAGCAGATTTGACAGGTGTTGTGGCTGGGAATGATGAGTTCACATGACACGATGCGATAATCTCCTGCTGGATACCACTGAGTTGGGGTCAGGACCAGGAAGCTCCGTATTGGACAGGGGTCCGTGAGAATGCTTTTGCACTGACTGAAGTGTCTCCTCTCAGGTAGGAGCTAATTTGAATGTTTTATGTCTTTCTGGGCGGAGTACTTTAGAGTAAAATAATCTCGCTCACACCCAACCACCTCTTAAGGTATTGCTCCAGACTGGATTATCAAATTCAACTGAACTGGAGTTAACAGTAGTGATGACGAGTCCAGTAAGTCTCCCATACCTTTAGTTTCCCTGTTTGTCACTAAAAGGATTATTTTATAAGGGAATAATGTGCTTTGTCTGCATTGAGTACCACCATTACATCAGACTCACTAGAAATAGTATGCTGCATGTTGCAGTCGCATCCAGTGTCTCTGGACAGCAAATTACATGGTAATGATAATTGATCCAACAGCCATACTGAGCAATTTTCAGATTGAACAGTGCTCAGTATAGATCTGATTTAACAAAGTCTTTTTTTTAAGCAGGCAAAAAGTTCTATGTGGTTGACTGATTATGATGGTTCCTGTTGTGATTTGGAGTCTGGGCCCACTACACACCGCCTGCGAGGCAGGGGTGATGGCCATTTGTAATTTCTGCACTTACGACATTTTGGGGGGAAAAAATGACGTGTTCTGGATTCACATCTTATACAAGCCATTGCGGAATGTGTTACAAATCAGGGCTGTAAAGCAGGAAAGATAGGATCCTAACAAATGCTGCCCCTCTTTACCGTCTTCTCTTAGGCAGTCCCTTGGAACCAAGGATGACTTGCTTCCACATTAAAAATGAGTTCTCAGGTGACTGATGAGTCCAATGTGGGACCTACAGTCTCTGTCACAGGTGGGGCAGACGGAGGTTAAAGGGGCGGGCGGGTGGGGTGCTTGGGTTGACGTGTGCTCTTTGCGCTTGGCTTCCGCTTGCTCCCGGCGAAGAGACTCGAGGTGTTCCCGGATGCTTCTCCTCCACTTTGTGCAGTCTTGGGCCAGGGATTCCCAGGTGTCGGTGGGGATGTTGCACTTTTTCAAGGAGGCTTTGAGGGTGTCCTTGAAGCGTTTCCTCTGCCCACCTGGGGCTCTCTGCCGTGTCGGAGCTCCGAGTAGAGCGCTTGTTTTGGGAGTCTCGTATCGGGCATGCGGACGATGTGACCCGTCCATCGGAGTTGATCGAGCGTGGTCAAAGCTTCCAATGCTGGGGATGTTGGCCTGAGCAAGAACACTGACATTGGTGTGCCTATCCTGACAATGGATTTGCTGGATCTTGCGGAGGCAGCGTTGGTGGTACCTCTCCAGTGCTTTGAGGTGCCTTGCTGTAAATGGTCCATGTCTCTGAGGCATACTGGAGGGCAGGTATCACTACTGCTCTGTAGACCATGAGCTTGGTGCCGGGTTTGAGGTCCTGGTCTTCAAACACTCTTTTCCTCAGGCGACCGAAGGCTGCACTGCCACACTGAAGGTGGTGCTGGACTTCGTCATCGACGTCTGCCCTTGTTGACAGTAGGCTCCCGAGGTATGGAAAGTGGTCCACGTTGTCCAAGGCCTTGTCGTGGATTTTGATAATCGGGGGGCAGTACTGTGTGGCGGGGGCAGGTTGGTAGAGGACCTTTGTCTTACGAATGTTTAGTGTAAGGCCCATGCTCTCGTACGCTTTGGTGAAGGTGTTGACGATGGTTTGGAGTTCGACCTCCGAGTGAGTGCAGACGCAAGCGTCGTCTGCATACTGTAATTCGACAACAGAGGATGGGATGACCTTGGATCTGGACTGGAGGCGACAGAGGTTGAACAGTTTCCCGTTTGTTCTGTAAATTAGCTCCACTCCAACGGGGAGCTTACTGAGGGTGAGATGGAGCATTGCAGCAAGGAAGATCGAGAAGAGCGTTGGTGCGATGACACAGCCTTGCTTGACTCCGGTCCGTACGTGAATTGGGTCTGTGGTGGAACCGTTGGTCAGGTTCATGCTTGCATGTTGTCGTGAAGCAGGCGGAGGATAGTGACAAACTTTTGAGGGCAGCCGAATTTGAGCAGGACACTCCATAATCATTCACGGTTGACAGTGTCAAAGAAGGCCATGTGCAACGGTTGGTGCTGTTCCCTGCATTTTTCTTATAATTGACGTGCGGTGAAGATCATGTCCATTGTGCCCCTTAGGGGGCGGAATCCGCATTGCGACTCTGGGAGGAGCTCTTCATCTACTGGGAGAAGGTGATTGAGGAGGATTCTTGCGATTACTTTCCCTGTGGCAGATAGCAGGGAAACTCCTCTGTAATTACCGCAATTGGACTTGTCACCTTTCTTGAAGATGGTCACAATGCCAGCGTCTCTGAGATCCCCTGGCATGCTCTCCTCCTTCCAGAAAAGAGAAATGAGTTCATGAATTCGCGCCAGTAGTGCTTCTCCGCCATGCTTTAGTGCCTCGGCAGGGATTCCATCTGCTCCTGAGGCCTTGTTGTTCTTCAGTTGTCGGATGGCCTTTTCAACCTTTTGTTGGGCTGGGGTTGTGCTGAGGTGGTGACGGGTAGCATGCTGCGGGGTGGAGTTGAGGACACTCACGCCGAAGACAGAGTCTCGGTTAAGGAGATCTTCGAAGTGCTCCTTCCAGCGGGCACTGACTGCCTCCCTGTCCTTGATGAGTACCTCTCCGTTCTTGGCCCGCAGTGGGGTAGGGCCTTGGGTGCTTGGGCTGTAGGTGGTCTTGACTGCGCTGAAGAATCCACGAGGTTGTCGGCTAGCTGCTGGATCTCCTGTACTTTCTCCACCCACCATCTGTTCTTTAGGTCGCGAGTTTTTTGTTGAACCTCGGCCTTCAGGTGTCTGTAGAGCTGCTTTCTTGCTCTCAAGTTGTGTTGCTGTTTCCAGATCAGGAATGCCTTGCGCTTGCGGCTTATTAGCTCCTGGATCTCCTGGTCATTCTCGTCGAACCAGTCTTGGTGTTTCCTGGTCGAGTGACCCTCTTTACCATGCTTACTGCAGCACACAGGTCTGGAATTGTTCTCCCAGAATATTTTATTATTTACTTTACAAAATAGTGCACTCTGGTTCATTTAAACACTTCTTATTTCAAAATTAATAGATTTTTAATCTCAAAATATTATGCAAAGAGTGACATTTGTGCTATCCATATTCAACAAGCTAACCAGCCCATCACTTCTGCAGAAGTTACCTGAACAGTCACTCCCCCATCACAAAGACACTAACACCCCCTACCCCCAAGTTCACAGAGGTCTGCGCGCCCCACTCAGTTCACACTTTCTAATCCACCAGTTTAATGATTGCCCCACAATTCACAGAAGCACTCTTCCATTCCCATTCCCACTCCCACTTCAGATCTTTGATCATTTCACCTCTGGTCCCAGTAACTCTTGTTTCACTCTGAGAGCAGACTATATGCTACAGTGGGAATTTCTGATCTATCGTAAGAGCTGAAATTACCAATTGCAACCTGCAGTACAGAGTTTGCTCATGGAGTAAAACAATGGCACCAGGTACAAGTTGCAGTGGGACTGGCAATGAGAAGAACTTCAAGGAGTGGATTGGCATTGATTTCCCAGTCACATCCTATGGGCCAGAAAGTCACTTAAGTTTTTATGCTCAGTTACTCGCCTGAGTCAGAAGGTTGGGGTTCAAGTCACACTCTAGGACTTGAGCACATAATTTGGAGTGACACTTCAGTGCAGTACTGAGGGAGTGCTGCAGTGCCAGAGGTGTCGTCTTTATGCCGAGACATTAAACCGAGGCCTTGTCATCTGTTCAGTTGGACGCAAAATGTCCCTTGACATTATTTGTACACAAAAAGGGAGTTCTCCCAATGTCCTGGCCAACGTTCACCCCTCAAACAAAACCAAGAAAGGTGAACTGGTCATTTGGTGCATTTGCTCTTTGCGTGACCTTGCTATGGCCAAATTGGCTGCCATATTTGTCCACATAACAGCGACTACACTTCAGAAGTAATTCATTGGTTGTAAAGCAATTTGGGACATCCCAAGGACATAAAGGCACTTTATAAATGCTACTTTTTTCATTGTTGATTTGTGAGCTTGCTGATTTGCTGCCCCAGAAGATGAATGTACAAATTAGGATATGCCTGGTTACAAATACATGTAGAGGGATCCTAGCAGTCATGTTCAGAGTCTAGTTGACTGAAATGGAGGAGTAGTTTGCCCGCTCCTTTCTTGCCTCAAATGATGGCACAAGGAGGATGAAGAAAGACTAAAACTAAAAGAGCATAACTAGAGGCCATCACTATAAGATAGTCAACAAGAAATCCAATAGGGAATTCAGAAGAAACTTCTTTACCCAAAGAGTGGTGAGAATGTGGAACTTGCGACCACAGGGAGTGGTTGAAGCAAATAGTATAGATGCATTTAAGGGGAGGCTAGGCAAGCATATGAGGGAGAAGGGAATAGCAGGTTATGCTGATAGATTTAGATGAGGAAAGACGGGAGGAGGCTCATGTGGAGCATAAACGAATGGCCTGTTTCTGTGCCGTATATCCGATGTAACAAAGTACCTGAAGAAAAGGGGGATTCACCATTTCCATTTCAAGAGGTTATTAAACAAAATTAGGGCTCATGGGATTGGGGGTAATATACTAGCATGGATTGAGGATTGGTTAACAGACAGAAAACAAAGAGTAGGAATAAACGGGTCATTTTCGGGTTGGCAGGCTGTAACTAGTGGGGTAATGCAAGGATCAGTGCTTGGGCCTTAGCTATTCATAATCTACATCAATGATTTGGATGAGGGGACCAAATGTAATATATCCAAGTTTGCTGATGATACAAAGCTGGGTGGCAATGTAAATTGTGAGGAGGATGCAAGGAGGCTTCAAGGGGATATAGGCAGGCTAAGTGAGTGGGCAAGAACATGGCAAATGGAATATAATGTGGAGAAATGTGAAGTTATCCACTTTGGTAGGAAAAATAGAAAAGCAGAATATTTTTTAAATGGGAGAGATTGGGAAATGTTGGTGTTCAGAGGGACCTGGGTGTCCTTGTACACGAATCACTGAAAGTTAACATGCAGGTACAGCAAGCAATTAGGAAAGCAAATGGTATGTTGGCCTTTATTACAAGAGGATTTGAATACAAGAGTAAAGACGTCTTACTGCAATTATATAGGGCCCTGGTGAGACCACACCTGGAGTGTGTAGTTTTGGTTTCCTTACCCAAGGAAGGATATACTTGCCACAGAGGGAGTGCAACAAAGGTTCACCAGACTGGTTCCTGGGATGGGGTGATTGTCCTATGAGGAGAGATTGAGTAGACTGGGCCTATATTCTCGAGTTTAGAAGAATGAGAGGTGATCTCATTGAAACATACAAAATTCTTGTAGGTTAGATGCAGGGAGGATGTTTCCCTTGGCTGGGGAGTCCAGAACCAGGGGGTCACAGTCTCAGAATAAGGGGTTGTCCATTTAGGACTGAGATGAGGAGAAATTTCTTCACTCAGAGGGTGGTGAATGTTTGGAATTCTCTACCCCAGAGGGCTTTGGAGGCTCAGTCGTAGAGTATATTCAAGACAGAGATCGATAGATTTTTGAATATTAAGGGAATCAAGGGATATGGGGATAGTGCAGGAAAGTGGAGATGAGGTAGAAGATCAGCCATGATCTTATTGAATGGCGGAGCAGGCTCGAAGGGCCAAATGGCCTACTCCTGCTCCTATTTCTTATGTTCTTACTAAGTCCAGATACAGAGCCATTTAATCAAAGTAAATGTTCATAAGAGCCTCTTTTTTAATATATTTTGTAAAATACAGTAAATTAACAATTGAAAACCCAAAGTAACAGCTCCAGGGACCGTGTGTGCTGGGCGCTGCACCTTGAAAAGGATATACTGGCCTTGGCAGGAGTGCAACGCAGATTCACCAGAATGTTACCACGGCTCCAAGTATGAAATTATGAGGAGAGATTACATAAACTCGACTTGTGTTCCCTGGAATATAGAAGGTTAAGCGGTAATTTGATTGAGGTTTTTAGGATTTTGAAAGGAATTGAAAGGGTAGATAGAGAGAAACTTTTTCCGCTGGTGGGGGAGTTTAGGACAAGGGGACATAACCTTAAAATCAGAGCCAGGTCATTGAGGAGAGAAGTTTAGAAACACAAAGGGTGGCAGAAGTGTGGAAATCTCTCCCGTTAAAAGCAGTCGATGCTAGCTCAATTAATCATTTTAAATCTGCGATCGATAAATTTTTGTTAGCCAATGCGGGTAAATGGAATTAGGATTCAGATCAGCCATGATCTCATTGAATGGTGGAACAGGCTTGAAGGACTAAATGGCCTCCTCCTGTTCTTGTGTACTCCGCTCCATGTGAAAATTCGATACACTTTTGGGGGGTACTTTCTCATTTAAAAAAAACCCAATTGTTTTGTACTTTTAAAAATTTTGATGAAAAGAGTGAATATGTTTTCAGTAACATCATCCTGAATCTGCTCTTAAACTTGTGCATTGTTTTGCCTGTTTTGCAAGGCTACTAATTATTGGGATTTGTGAGCTAGTTCTGAATTCCATCAATTTTAGCTCAAAATAATTGATATGGGCTTCCAAGTTTCTTGATACCTACCCTTGGTTAAAACAACCAAGTCCTGCTAAAATAAATCTGACACACACTTCACATCCATATCATCAGTATAAAAACAAATGTAAAAGTTGGACTTGCAAACATGCCAATCTACCAAACTCAGAAAAGCTGACGGCCTGAAAAACCTCCCCGAATAGAAGCCTGTGACTAAGGCCTTTAAATCCTTCTTTTATTACATTAGGTTTCAGGATTTTTATTATTTAGGATCACATTCCACAACTCAGTAAATACACAGTTGAAGTTCTAATCAGGAAAAGACCTGTCCCAAGTGGTAATAACAAAAGGTTTAGACAAGTAGAAAGGGGTAACTTTGCTAAATGGAGCCTGGCTGGTGTTTTTGATCACATACTTGTAAAGGATTTTGGCTCTTCATCTCAGCAGCAGTCTCTCTCTCTTCCCCCCCCCCCCCCCCCATCCACTCGATCCCACATTTTACGACAAATATCAAAGTTTTATAGTCCGCAGCTGTCACTGAAAAGCAGAATAGAGGCCGGGCAGAGTTATCGGCTTCGCTATTTTAAGGTTGGGCTTCTGCTGAGACATGATGATGTCACCTTAAAGATCTTGAACAAGTCTGAATTGTTTTGATTTTTATGAGCCACACATGCCCTCGATAAGCTATGAGGAAAATCACATTTCCGCAATTCACATTGCAAGACAAACGTTCCTGAATAAAAGTGCCAATCAATTGAGTTGCCTCCCTGCTTCCTTGGCACTAACAAGCCCATCACTGCTAACCTGATGCCTGGGGATGCCAGTTCTACCAAATAAATCTCTCTTTCAGGGTGCAACATTTCACTGGCAAAGTATTCTGTGCAATTTAGCTGCTCTGCGGTAAAGTATTTAAAAGTTGAATTTACTTCAAATAAGTTTGTCTGTTTCTGCGAGTGCTATATCAGGGAACTGCATAGCAGTCCATGTTGCTCAGCTGGGAGCCGTCTTCCGCACCCCTCCCCTCCCCTTCTTTCTGGCTGCCAGTTTATCCTCGCCATTAGCGGGACCAGTAGCTGTCGGAGGGACTTCAGCTGATGCTGAGGAACTGCTGCCCACCGAGGCAAGTGTTGATCAATACCTGCTAACACTCCCTGCCATAGTCATGCAGTGGTTCCAGGGACAGATGAACCCTCCACACAGTTGATTAGGTAGCATCTCCTGAGCGCAGATGTTAAAATTGCAAATAACAACCGAAAACGCTGGAAAAACTCAGCAGGCCAGGCAGCATCCGTGGAGAGAGAAACAGAGTTAATGTTTCAGGTCGAAGACCTTTCGTCAGAACTGGAAAAAAGCAGGAAATGAAATAGATTTAAAGCAAGTTAAAGCTGCTTTAAATCTATTTCATTTCCTGCTTTTTTTCAGTTCTGACGAAAGGTCTTCGACCTGAAACGTTAACTCTGTTTCTCTCTCCACAGATGCTGCCTGGCCTGCTGAGTTTTTCCAGCGTTTTCTGTTGTTATTTCGGATTTCCAGCAACCGCAGTATTTTGCTATCGTGTTAAAATTGCATGTGTGCAAAGGAGATACTACAAAGAAATGACCCGGTCCGAGTGAGATGTTGCAGCCCCGGGCAAGCAGTGTGAATGAAGGCCTGAAACACTGATGGGGCAAGAAATGATTGGTTGGTGACTGTGGAGCTGTGGTAGTAAAATCTGCAGTGCCGCATTCAGACAGTTCCTACAAACACTCCAGACTATCCCGTTCAGCAGATTGTTGTTTTAGGGATTTTGAACTCTAAATTTTGACATTTCACTGGCTGAAATCTTGTAATGTCTTTACTGACAGATATGTGGTAGGGAGATAATACATAAAAGCAAGCAACAAAATGCGCTGGAGAAATTACATACTTCCAAGAAAAAGATTATGATTACAGGATACCTTCTTACACTTAACACTTGTAACCTAATCTGGGTTCATTTGAAATCTTTGCTATAGATACTGCTCTCAGGATTGAGAAGAAAGGCCTCGGTGTCACTTGGTATTGCTTAGCCTAACTCCCATCACTTTCTAAAGTGAACATGTACATCTTTGACTTGACTGCATTAGGCCACCAAGTTTGGTGATTAATTGGAAAGATAAGAGAAAAGCAACAACAAGACAGTGGAGTGCAATAAAGGCCTTGAGGATGGGGGCTGAGGAGTGATGGCAATGAAAGAAGTGTCATGCTTCATGCCCTTTGCCTTCCTGATGATCCGTACTGATAACAGGTGACTCTTCATTAGTTGTTACAAAACATGATGCTCTTTTTAATACAGAACTCTTTGTTTCTTGTAGATTAAACCAAAGATGTTGGCTTATCCTCTGCTAGTATCAGGTGTGAATGGGAAGGGCAGTCCACACAAAGCACAGCCGTTTCACTCTCTGTTCTATTCATAGTTTTATCTGTTTTTCTTGCTTCAGTTTAATCACTTATAGTGGTCGGAGAGAACACAAAGGGACTAGGTTGTACCAGGCTCTGTTTTGGAGTTGCTGGAAATAATGGCTTTGTATTGTCTTTTAGAGACGCTGTTCAAGTTGGAAATAAAGACAAGTTAATGATGCATTGCAAGTAGACATTCTTTACACAGCTGGGAATCACTGTTACTTTCTCACTCTTCCTGGAGAAATGGGCTTGTCTGATCTTTCTCATTCATCAAAGTAAAATTATTGCAGTAAAATGTGATCTGTGACTGCATTTCAGAAAACAAACTGCTTTATCCTTCTTACCCTCACCCAAGGTATTTGATGTTTCAGTTTAAAGGTGCAAACCTAAAATCATCAGTGATCAAAGAAGTATCCTCAGCTTTTTAGAGATCAGATTGTTGCCCTTCACATACAAGTGACTGTCCCAAGTGTCAATGAAGGAATGATCAGAGAAATGCCCTTTCATTGATATTTTTGATGTAATGATGTATTCATGTGACCCTCTTCTCTCCCATGCCATATAAACCCCTCCATTGGGCTGAGTTCTTTGGTCCGCTCGTTACCTCTTAGTTTCCTGCCCAACCTCAAAGTTTCTGCATCATAAGCTACTGTGATTATTTGCTTAAAATTCCTTTGATGTTTTGACTTTAGCTGCAAGTCAACATACCCACTATTATAATCTAGTATTATAATCTTCCCTCCTGCCCACCGCCCACTGCAGGAGCACCACAGGCTGCAGAGAGTCAGCTTCAACATCGCCGCTTGAAAGGTTTTTTTAAGTTGTGACACTCAGATGTCAGCTTTTGTGATTCTCTCTTTCCAAATCAAGCATTAAAAAAAAGTCTCACCTGGGCTGATGTGTCATTTTGTTGCTGCTAGATCTCGTGCTGTTGTCACCGTGGATTAGAGGTTACGTCATTGCAGGTGCATTGCTCTACCTCACACAATCAGGCACAGAAGTGGTTTCATTGAGTCTATCCCACCAGATACAATAATAAATTGGTGAAAAAGTCTAAACCTGTATTACATAAAGTAAAGCACATAAAGCTGGCTATGGCTCCCTGTTCAACAGCTTTGGGTGGCAGCTGAATTACATAGAATTACATTGAATATACAGTTAAGAAACAGCCCATTCGGCCCAACCAATCCATGTGTTTATACTCCACTCGAGCCTCCTCCCATCCTTCCTCATCTAACTCTATCATCATCACCCTCTATTCTTTTCACCCTCGTGCTTATCTAACTTCCCCTTAAATACATCAATGCTATTCGCCTCAACCACTCCCTGTGGTAACGAGTTCCACATTCTCACCACTCTGGGTAAAGAAGTTCCTTCTGAATTCTGTATTTGATTTCTTGGTGACTATCTTATTTTGATGGCCTCTAGTTTTGCTCTTCCCCACAAGTGGAAACACTCTCTTTGTGTCTACTCTATCAAAACCTTTCATAATTTTAAAGACCTCTATTAGGTCACCCCTCAGCCTGGGACGCAGATTACTGAGAGATATGGTGCCACCTTATGTCAGCACTCCCACTGTAGCTCATTGCCCTTGATGCTGGCAGGAACCAGGGTCTCACCCAATGGCTCAGCACAGTATTTAGCTGAGCCTTATAAGCTAGAAAGGTTCTGACGAAGGGTCATCGACCTGAAACGTTAACTCTGTTTCTCTCTCTACAGATGCTGCCTGACCTGCTGAGTATTTCCAGCATTTTCTGTTTTTATTTCAGATTTCCAGCATCCGCAGTATTTTGCTTTTGTGTATTAGGCTAGAAAGGTACTAGGTTTGATTCACAGTTGTAACTGAACTTGGCCAAAGAGAGTGGAGCTGCGACAACTGAGCTCAAGAGAGTTTGTGAAAGGAAAATAAATCAGAGTTCTGATTCCTGGTGCTGTTCAGTAATGCCTGCTGGAATTGCATTTGTGTGGCATTAGGAGACAGCAGTGTTGGGCTTGGACGTGCCACTTTCTCCCCTGGGGGTATTTTCATAATGCCAGACATAAAGCTCTTCAGGAGGCCTTTTACGCTTAGTCTCTCAGTGGTGTCCAGAACATCAAGATGCATCTCAATCTGCTCTTTCAAAACTGGTCTAGTTTCAATGAACTGGTTCTTTTTGTATCTTTATAGCAACAAATGACTCCCAAGTTCTGTTCCAGGAACCGAGCAGGAAAACATGATAGTTTTGTCTTGGCAGAATAATATTCTGTATGTGTTCCCTTCATTTCCTTTAGTCATTGGCGTTCACAAGGCAAATCGAGATGAGGAAGACCATTCACCCAATTAATTCAGAGAAAAACCTAGTTTTACCCACCCCCTCCCCCAATCACAGCTGGCTCCTAATTGCCTCAACTATTCTTCTGGGAAGTCTGTTGTTGAAGAAATCTGCATGAAGAAACTTTTCTTGACATAGTCCTGAATTTCCCCTTTCATCGGTGTTTCACCAGTTTGAACTTGTGCCGTGTTGCAGTGGTTTACTCTAACCTAGTGCTCTGATTTAAAAGTGAGAGTAGATCATTATACTCTTGCATTTAAGGGGAGGCTAGACAAGCATATGATGGAGAAGGGAATAGAGAGTTATGCTGATAGAGTTAGATGAGGAAGGTTGGGTGGAGGCTCGAGTGGAGCATAAACGCCGGCATGGACTGGTTGGGCCGAATGGCCTGTTTCTGTGCTGTATATTCTATGTAATTCAGCCCATTGAGCCTGCTGCACTATTTTCTTACCTTAACACCTCTAACTTTTTCATCCCACTTCTCTGCCTTCTCTCCATATCCATTAATACCCTATTTCCCAAGTAATTATCTCTCTGCCTTGTAAAACACTTCATTTGACTTTGAACCTACAGCCCTCTGGGACTGTATGTTCCACATTCTCTCAACCCTCTTTCCCTGGACTTAATTTTAACCTACTTAGCTTGAATTCTTAACAGCTAAAGAAGGAAGAAGTGTTGGCTAGTATACTGAGAGAACTCCCCTGCTCTTGGATCCTTTATATCCACCTTACATACTCTTACATAGGGTTTATCATCTCACCTGAAAGTTAGCACTCCCTCAGTGAGTCTGTCCGCCTAGGTATCATATTTAAAATCCATGTTGCCACTTACAGATTCATCAATGGTCTCACTTCACCATAGCTCTGTAGCCTTCTACAGCTTTTCAACTCCCCCTTTCCCCTCCGTCATGCCCTCATGTTCTGACTCTAGCCCCCTCTCCCCATCTACCATCATTGGTGGAGCATTCAGCCTCTTCGGCCATATTCTCCAGAATGATTGGTCTCAACTTTTCTCCCAACTTAAAACTTTTCTGAATACCCATCTCTTTGACCAAGTCACCTCTCTTAACTCCCCACAGAGACTCTGTATCCGTTCCTCCCTCCCTCGCACCTTTGACCATTTTTCTACATTAAAGTTGCTATATCAATGCAAGTTGTTGTTAAACCAGAAACCTTCCTGGTCTGATGGTTCAGCTACTTACTGAATACATTTGCTGAGCTATCAGGGGAGTCTGAGCATTACTTATTAATAGAAAGTATATTATGCTGCAAGGCTTTCAGCTGCTACAGGTTTGCATGTTTACATTAAAATAAAACAGCAGCAATTGCACAGCAGACCAGCTTCTGAAAAAAAAGATTGGTTAACGTTTTGGTTAGGACCTGACATTAGAAATATGTTTGTGTTCTCTGAGTGGCAAAGCTAAATGAATCCATGTGAGTCAGGTAATGCACAGGTAAGAAGGAGCAGAACCTTTAAATCACTGTCAGCTTTTTTCAATTTGCGTAATTGTGCCAAAACAACAAATGTAATGTTTGTTATTTCTCTTGCTGAGATTAATGAGGTGCAACCGGAACTCCTTACATTGATCTGTCATCGCTTCACTTCTGATACTGTAAATGGTGCTTAAAAGATTTAAGACAGTCAGCAAGTTGGGTCTCAGAAAATTCTGCCATTGTGAATATGCAAGGACACTTAACTTTCTGGGGGGTGGGGGGTGGGGGTGGGGGTGGGGGTGGTTGGAGGAATAAGAGCAACTTGCACAACACGTACAAAGACCAGAGTTTATTTTGGAATTAAAATGTCTGACAGGTGGTAAGAGAGCTTTAAAGTTCAAAAAGAAAGGAGAAAAGCTGATATCAGCGGTGCTTTGCAGTGACACCAGATAAGCATCACGTCGGGATTCTTTAGGCTGCTGCACTTGGCCCAGAGTTCGGCACCGAGCTGCTTTTGTTTAACCAAAACAAATAACTAATGGCCTGCTTGTTACAATCTGCACTTCTCAATACAACAAAAAGGCAGTCTGGCTTGGGTCCCTGTTTGACAAACGCTAATCTGTTTGTCTATTTTTCAATTGATGTAAACCAAATCAAGAAAGAAATCAAATCCCAGAAGTGGTAAGTGGTTTCATTGAGTCTATCCCATCACTGCAATTGGACAAACCTCAGGACTTTTTATAAGATTCATTTAGCTTGGTCACTATTTTGGTTGACTGTTGCTTCAGAAAATGGCAAACTGAAACAATAAAGTTGTGTAATCTTTCTTGATTATATATTGTGATTTGAACAATGTCCTACTTTTCCACTCATTTTACAATTTGCATTTGTGTAAGCTGGTGTTTAAGCTGGTGAACACATACACATAGGTAAATACCAAGATCTGTTCTATGTTTCTGTGGAGTCTCTGTATGGAAGGGCAGAAAATTGAGGCACTACCTTAAACTGATGCCTGTAAAATGTGATCTTTGCCCAACAGTTGTGATCATAGCATCATCATTTGCATTTGTGCTATATCTGACCGCTTCGCATGTTTGCTGAAGCTTTTGTTTTTACTTCAGTACCTCAATCTGAATATTGTCTATTAAGTCCACGCCAGTCCGCCTCTAACCAACTAACATTGTTAACATGTTGTCTCTGCAGTTCTAATAAAACAGAGCAATAGACAATGTAACAGTTGAAATACTCGTGTTATTGCACAGCAACATAGGAATGTACAGGGCCAGACAGGACCCTGCCTGGCCCCAGTGTCCTGGGAATATATTCTTTTACCTCACACATCTGCAATGTCAGCTAACATGGGAGCCAGAAAAGGGAGTTGGGTGGTCAGCAGTTTGGTGGGAATAGGATCGAGGGAGCAGGAAGTGGGTCTCATGGACAAGATGAGCGCGGAGAGGTCATGAGGGGAGATCGGAGAGAAACTGGAGAAAGATGTGAGATCAGGGCTAGGGCAGGGGGAAATCTTAGAGGAAGTTTTGCCCGGTGGGTTCGGGGAAGGAAGGGAAGTGGCAGAGGCAGCTGAACGGATAGTCTCAATCTTAGAGACAAAGAAGTTCATGAGCTCCTCACACTTGTTGTCGGAGGTGAGGGTGGAGGAGACAGGGGAGAGGGGTTTAGGAAGACGGTTAATAGTAGAGAATAGAAGCTGGGATTTATCTTTGCATTCCAGAATGATTCTGGAATAGTGAGCAATTTTGGCAGACGAGAGCAGGACCCAATAATGTTATATGTGGTCCAGTCAGATCTGGCGGTGAATGACTAAACCAGTTGTCCGCCATATCCGTTCAAGTCTGCGTCCCTTGGTCGTCGAGAGAGTAGGATGGGACAGTTGGGGTTGCAGCTCATAAGGCGGCAGCGACGAGTACCTTGATGGGCCCTTCGTAGGATGCCAAGAGAGGCACAGAAGGAAGCTGTGGGCTTATATAAGAGTGAGTCAAGCCTGGGACGGCGGTAGGAGAGGACGGTCGAAGAGTAATGAAGGATTGGGGCAGGGATTTGGGAGGGCAGAGTATCCGAGAGAGGAGAAATGAAAGGAGGCATGATGACAGGGGAGAGCGGTCAGCCGAAAACACAGCGTCATTTTCCACATGTACGCTGATGACACCCATCTATACCTCACTACCACTTCTCTCAACCCCTCCACGGTCTCTAAATTGTCAGACTGCTTGTCCGTATTCTGGATAAGCAGAAATGTTCTCAAACTATATATTAGGAAGACCGAAGCCATTGTTTTCGGTCCCTGCCACAAACTCCGTTCCCTAGCCACTGACTCCATCCCTCTCCCTAACATCTGTCTGAGGCGGAACCACACTGTTCGCAACCTTGGTGTCATATTTGATCCTAAAATGATCTTCCGACCACATATCCGCAGCATAACTAAGACCGCCTATTTCCACCTCCATAACATCACCGTCTCCACCCTTGCCTCAGCTCATCCACTGCTGAAACCCTCATCCATGCCTTTGTTACCTCTAGACTTGGCTATTCCAACGCACTCCTGGCTGGCCTCCCACATTCTGCCCTACGTGGTATACAGTTGGGAAGAAGTGGCTCTGGGAGTCCTCAACATTGACTCTGGACCCCATGAAGTCTCATGGCTTCAGGTGAAGCATGGACAAGGAAACCTCCTGCTAATTATCACCTACCGCTCTCCCTCAGCTGATGAATCAGTACTCCTCCATGTTGAACACCACTTGGAAGAAGCACTGAGAGTAGTAAGGGCACAGAATGTACTCTGGGTGGGGGACTTCAATGTCCATCACCAAGAGTGGCTCGGTAGCACCACTACTGGCCAAGTCCTGAAGGACATAACTGCTAGTCTGGGCCTGCGACAGGTGGTGAGAGAACCAACATGAGGGAAAAACCTACTTGACCTCGTCCTCACCCATCTACCTGTCGCAGATGCATCTGTCCATGGCAGTATTGGTAGCAGTGACCACCGCACAGTCATTGTGGAGACAAAGTCCCGTCTTCACACTGAGGACACCCTCCATTGTGTTGTGTAGCACTACCACCGTGCTAAGTGCGATAGATTCAGAACAGATCTAGTAGGTCAAAACTGGGCATCCATGAGGCGCTGTGGGCCATCAGCAGCAGCAGAATTGTATTCCACCACAATCTGTAACCTCATGGCCCGGCATATCCCTCACTCTACCATTACCATCAAGCCAGGGGACAAACCCTGGTTCAATAAGGAGTGTAGAAGAGCGTGCCAGGAGCAGCACCAGGCGTACCTAAAAATGAGGTGCCAACCTGGGGAAGCTGCAACACAGGACAGAGGTATATGGGTGGCCTACTGGATGGTTCGAAAGCAGACACAAGTCCAGAACCATGTCTAATTGTCCAAAACACTGCCTCACGTATACTGTACAAAGTCCCATTTGCCTATCAGCTGGATCCTCACTGTGCAGTGAGGAATGTATAACTGTGCAGGACATGATGCAGGAGAGGGATTTGGCAGTACTGATGGCTAGATCACTGAAGCCATCCGTACAGTGTGATGCACAATGTTCCTTCTGAGCTGCTCGCGTGCGCGGACGCGCAGCAATCGGGAAGGTACCGTGCAGGCCACTCACAAGCTGTTCGCATTTAAGATACTGCGCACGAAAAAAAAATCTAGAGGGATCATTGGTGGCACACACTGGCCTCCCTTCCCCAAATGTATTACATTCAAATCCTCATCCTCCTCTTGTCCAGTCCTATCTTTGCCATCTCCTCCAACCTTATATCCCCTCTCAAACACTTTGTTTCTCTGACTTCTGTGCACCCTCCCCACCCTATGTCCCATCAGTGGGAGCAGAGACTTCAGCCGTCTCCTCCTACACTTCAAAACTTCACCTGACGAAGGGGCAGCAGCTCCGAAAGCTTGTGATTTCAAATAAAACTGTTGGACTATAACCTGGTGTTGTGCGACTTCTCACTTTTGTCCACCCCAGTCCAACACCGGCATCTCCGCATCAAAACTCCCAACCTCTCTACCTCTCTTTTTACCTTTAAAAGCCTCCTTAACGCCAATCTCTTGGCTCAGATTTTCAGTTTCCCCCCCCCCCCCCGCCAACCTCTCCTTTCCTAGTTTGGTATCCAGTTCCGTTACACCTTATTTGTGAAGTGCTTTAAGACATTTCATCACATCAGAGGCCCTAAATAAATATAAACTCTTGATGATATTTTGGACCTAAAGTACATATCTGGTGGCTTTTAGGAGGAATAGTTTATCTCTGGCTTTAAGTTAATTAATCTGTAAGTTAAAACAACATTCAGAGAGCTAATTTGGCAATAGTAGTCAAGATTTTGAAGCACATCAGCCATAGTTTATTCAGTTTGGGAATCCTTTTCATTTTCAATTCATAAGCATTGCTTTAAGACGTTGGCAATGCACACACTTTTTTAAATTACATTTGATTAATATAAATCTGGAGTTTTAAAAAAAAAAAACAGATATGTTTGATCAAAGAAAACTAATTGGTTGATGCCCTTTGGAAGCCCGAGTAGCTTTTCTGCATCAAACCCAAAAATTCTAACATAATTGTTCTGCGAATAACAGGAATTAGGAAACAGTCCTAAATTCTGAACATTGCTCAAATCCTAATCCATTTTTAAAAGCATTTTCAGCCCTCTGTCATACAAAAATAGAAAAAAACTTGCACATAAAAATTTAGAGTTACTTTGCATCAAAAATTTACAGAAACTAATTAGTTTCCGAACTGTGGATCTCGGTCCGCAGTGTAGACATGCTGCTCTTCATTTCAGCTCCAACAGGCAAAGTCAAGCAGAGCAAGAGAGAGAGAACATTACTGAAGTCAGAGATGGTTCTCCAATTGGTTGTATCTCCTGGGGACAATGCTCAAAATATTATTAATGGCCACAAAATAAACCCAACGGTTTTGAGTGCCTGACTCGTAACATCACAACGTGAACAAATCGCTACCCACTCACATTGGCCTTTGGAGGAGTACAGTATGAATCGTCTCTCCAAATCCAAAGTGAACATAGGATAATTTATTCTAAAAAGAAAATACTGCAGATGCTGGAAATCTGAAATAAAAACAGAAAATGCTGGAGATACTCAGCAGGTCAGGCAGCATCTGTGAAGAGAGAAACAGAGTTAACGTTTCAGGTCGATGATCTTTCATCAGAACTGGAAAAAAGCAGGAAATGGAACAGAATTTTAAGCAAGTGTAGGGGCTGGGAAAGCGGGGAGGGGATGAAAGAACAAAAGGGAAGGTCTATGATAGGATAGAAGGCAGGAGAGGTTAAGAGACATTAAGAGATATTCAAGGCAAAAGGAGATGGTAATGGGACAGGTTAAGGAACAAAGGATGGCTCCAGAGGAAGTGTAAATTGTGCTGGCAGAATGAAAGACAGCTGCCATGTGGGAGAGAAGAAAAGAAAACACAAACAAAAAGTGTGGATAAAAAATATATATATGATAGGAGCCGAGGTTATGATCTGAAATTGTTGAACTCTATGTTGAGTCCAGAAGGCTGTAAAGTGCCTAATCGAAAGATGAGGTGCTGTTCCTCGAGCTTACGCTGAGCTTCAGTGGAACAATGCAAGAGGCCGAGGACAGTGAGGTCTGAGTGGGAGTGGAGCAGAGAATTAAAGTGACAGGTGACCGGAAGCTCGGGGTCCCCCTTACGGACTGAACGGAGGTGTTTCGCAAAGCCGTCACCCAATCTGCATTTGGTCGCCCCAATGTAGAGAGACCACATCGTGAGCAGCGAATACAGTATACTAAATTGCAAGAAGTACAAGTAAATCGCTGTTTCACCTGGAAGGGGTGTTTGGGGCCCTGGACAGTGGGAAGGGGGGAGGTATAAGGGCATGTGTTGCATCTCCTGCGCTTGCACGGAAAGGTGCCGGGGGAAGGGGTGTTGGGGGTGATAGAGGAGTGGACCAGGGTGTCGCGGAGGGAGCGGTCCCTTCGGAATGCTGAAAGGGGAGGTGAGGGGAAGATGTGTTTGGTGGTGGGATCACGCTGGAGGTGGCGGAAATGGCAGAGGATGATCCGTTGAATGTAGAGGCTGGTGGGGTGAAAGGTGAGGACAAGGGGAACTCTATCGTACAATTTATTCCAAGTTTGATGGATGCAGTGTGAATGGGCTGTGAGATTCCTGTGGTTTACAAAGGATTTGTTCCAAATCCAATTGTATAGAGGCATTTGTTTCGGGTTTTTTTTTGACATATCTGTTTAAGTCAACATAGCTAAGGTTTCATAAACATTTTATCCCTTTCCAGCAAAATCTCCAATGAAAATGCTGTTTCAGAAACTTTGTCAATACATTTGTCTGTGTCCAGTGGAAAATGGAAAGTGTGTGCGTGTTAACTTCAATGTATGCTGGCAATGAGGAGCTAATGCAGTCCAGAGGTCGTTTGAGCAGTGATGTAGGAGAAAGCTAAATGTATACTTCATATTGGCAATGTTAAGGAAAGAGTGGATTGGCACAGTTTGGTATGTACACGCAAAAACATGTATGGAACACTACTCTCTCATTTCCAATTGCAATGAGTTTTCTGTTGACTAGATGATAGTATTTAAATGTTGGTGAACAAGGGCTTTCTTTTTAATAAGGAGAGTTGTACATTGGCACAGTTATACTGCTACTGATGTGAAGCAAAACCAATGCAGGGCCAACACTTTTAGGTGGTCTGTTGTCATTTATAGCCAACATTACTAGGCTATTGCCACTGGCAGCCCAAAGATTTCAGTGGCAAAGCCAAGATTAGAAACCGTTCAGACCAGTGTATAGTTTGGGACATGGAAAACTGAAATAGTATTGCAATTCTGTATTTAATAAATCTGAAACCTTAACACTGTATCATTAAGTTTATCATAATCTGCTTTATAACAAATTATTTAATACTTTGATTAAGAAGTTTATCTTTGAGCCTTTTTCAGTTTGCAAAAATATTATTTTTACATATTACATAGAATTACATGGAATTTTACAGCACAGAAACAGGCCATTTGATCCAACTGGTCTATGCCGGTGTGTATGCTCCACACGAGCCTCCTCCCACCTTACTTCATCTCACCTTATTAACATATCCTTCTATTCCTTTCTCCCTCCTGTACTTATCTAGTTTCTCCTTAAATGTATCTATGCTATTCGCCTCAACTACTCCATGTGGTAGCGAGTTCCACATTCTCAACACTCTCATTTATGAGGGGTGACCTGATGGAGGTCTCTAAAATAAATGATGAAAGGAATTGATAGGGTAGACATCGAGAAGATGTTTCAACTTGCGAGCGAGACCAAAACTAGGGGTCATAAATATAATGAATCCAATAGGGAATGCAGGAGAAACTTGTTTACCCAGAGAGTGGTTAGAATGTGGAACTCGCTACCACATAGACTAACCTAGATGCATTTAAGGGGAAGCTAGATAAGCACATAGAAGATAGGAGCAGGAGTAGGCCATTCGGCCCCTCTAGCCTGCTCCGCCATTCAATGCGATCATGGCTGATCATCCAAATTCAGAACCCTGTCCCTGCTTTCTCCCCATATCCCTTGATCCCTTTAGCCTTAAGAAATATATCCGACTCCTTCTTGAATATATTTAATGAATTGACCTCTACTGCCTTTTGTGGTAGTGAATTCCACAGGTTCACCACCCTCTGGGTGAAGAAATTCCTCCTCATTTCTGTCCTAAATGGCTTACCCCTTATCCTTAGACTGTGACCCCTGGTTCTGGACTCCCCGACCATCGGGAACATCCTTCCTGCATCTAGTCTGTCCAGTCCTGTCAGAATTTTATAAGTTTCAATGAGATCCCCTCTCATTCTTCTAAACTCCAGCGAGTATAAGCCTAATCGACCCAATCTCTCTCCATACGTCATTCCTGCCATCCCAGGTATCAGCCTGGTGAATCTTCGCTGAACTCCTTCCATGGCAAGAACCTCCTTCCTCCGATAAGGCGACCAAAACTGCACATAATACTCAAGATGTGGTCTTACCAAGGCCCTGTACAACTGCAGCAAGACATCCACATGAGGGATAAAGAAATAGAAATAGGAAAATATGTTGATATGGTGAAATGAAGAAGGGTGGGAGGAGGCTTGTGTGGAGCATAAACACTGGCATGGACCTGTTGAGCTGAATGGCGTGTTTCTGTGCTATAAATAATTTGTAATACTTTGTAACTTTGTCATGCAAACTAAAATCAAGTTACCAAACTGTATTTAGAGTTACTGAAACAAAAAGTGCACTGCAATATTTTATTGTTAATGGGAGAAGTAATTCTTTTTTTCTCACGACACATCACCTGAATATAGTGACTCTCGCTGGGGTACAGTTTCAAAGGAGACAGGCGTGCTGAAGTACCGCGCCCACACGCTGCCATTTCTTATGTGTAAGCCCAGATAGTGTCAACAGGTTAATCGACTACGGTGAGCATCATAACCGAGTCCGTGGTACTTTCCAGCAAAGTCAGTGGAGCACACCGGGGGGGGGGGGGGGAAATGCTAACTGATTCCTCCCCAGCCCCACCCTGACCTGTGGCTGCTTGGTCCTGTTTTAGCGATCCGCTACCCTGTCTGTAACTGAGCACGGGCCAAACATGAAAGCTCCTGGTGGGTATAGTTGATAACCACACAACACGGTGTATTTATGATGCAAATCGTTGATGGAGTTCAGCTTATATTGTAATTCTGTTACAGTCCACTCCTGATCATTCAAAATCATTTTTTTGTGCCGGAAATATTTTGCATTATCCAATAATTTGAATAAACCAACATATATAATGCAACAAAGTAGCAATTTAGAGCTTAAAAAGTCAGATAATTTGGATTAAGAGTAGTTATCATAAACAAAACAAAAAATAGATTAAAATTTCTGCCATGCTTACCATCTTGCAACACAATGCCATTGCATCGACCTACAATTTTATAGTGAGCTCATCATATTGGTCACTACCAGAGTAAGGTGGGTGAAAGATGTGCTACCAACATTACTTACAAGTAAAAAATAATTTTAATAATCAATGACCTTTAGAAGGAATGAGGGTAAATTTAAAATTTACCTTGAAAAAAATTCTGCATGCTACTGTTTCTTACAGCATTTCACTAATATCTATAGATAAAAGTAGAATAACAGAGAAGGTTCATTGGATACTTATTTTAAGATTAATTTGAGGCATTTGTACCTTGCAGCAAGCTATAGTGGAGATCTTATTATAATCCTTCAACATTAGTCAGTTTAAGGAATGCTCATGTGTTAAATCCCCTGTTTGTGATCAAATATTCACATGGACTTGTTTTCTAAATTATCGCAAGTTTTCACACCAAAGTCTCACTTTTTTCCAGAACACATTCTCAGACACGCACCAATCCGTCATCCAGATGAGACGTTAAACCGAGACTCCGTCTGTCCTCTCAGGTGGACGTAAAAGATCCCATGGCACTGTTTGAAAAAGAGCTGGGGCGATCCCCATGTGTCTTAGCCAACATTTATCCCTCAACCAACACCTAAAATAGATTATCTGGCCATTTATTTTGTTGCTGTTTGTGGGATCTTGCTGTGCTCAAATTGGCTGCCGTGTTTCCTACATTACAACAGTGACTACACTTCAAAAGTACTTCATTGACTGTAATGCGCTTTGGGATGTCCTGAGGTCGTGAAAGGCTATGAAAGGCTTTTTTCTTGCACCAATATGCACTCATCAATGTGGGCGCAAATACACTTTAAAAAAAAACTTTTTAAAAATAAGGTTTGTTGTGTTGATCTGCTTAATGAAGCAATCTTGCTGTGCAATACCTTTTTAAGAAAATGTAATGCAAAGAATTATGATAAGCTCCAATATTCTTTTATTTCTTTCTGGAATCACTTTGTGTTGTTTTAAAAATCTATTTGGTTAAACGGGGAATGCTGATGATTCCGGGGAAAGGGCTGGAGAAGTGAAGTTAATGGTGACCCGAACAGTCAAGGAATCAGAACAGTGAGTCACAAGAGTCATTTTACTGATACACAAATGAGTCATAAAACTTGTGATTTGTATCTTCCGTAATTGGGAACGCTAACCTCCCATCGCCACCAAGAATGAGTGTATTCCCTGGGGGGATAGCGAAATGATCACATACCATATACCTACTGCCTTCACCTTCAGATTATCAAAGGACAAAAAGATGTCTATTAGTAAGCCATGTTAAGGAAGACTTTGTAAAGTGTTATTTATAATTGTCGAACTGCTCTGAAGAGCAACAGAAAGAAATGTTGGAGTTAGAAACATTTGGTTGAGGATTAGGATTCTCTTTCCCATCTGTGTACGAGCTGCTTTCTCACAGGGGTCTAATTCTGCTGGCGTACTTTGAATAATTTTTCAAAGCACTTGAGATCTTTTACATACAAATTTTGACTTCCCTGCCATTGCGACTTTGATCTGTGTATGCTAACCTGGCACCAGTCAGCATTGCCACTGACAATGACACAAAGTTGGAGTTGTGCCTAAGCCCTGAAACAGGAGGGTATAATTTTCCTCTATCATCTGATATCTAATGGAGGTGTTGCAGGTTTCCGACCTGCACTTGATTTAGTTTGATAGTACTACAGTTTAATCAATTTAATGCCAAGATTTACAGATGCATTTCACTTCATTTGAACTAAAGCTAAGCCTTTTTCACAAACAGATCGCATGGAATAAAGATTCAGTGGTTAGGCAGGCAGTTAAAATGGCTGGAAGCCTCCTTCAGTGACTGTGTAACTGATTCCTAATCCTAGAGAACAATACAGGTCTCACAGACAATGTACTCAATGATTCTGGGGGGCTTTGCACTCAGTTTGACCCTACTAATATTTTTGGTACAGAAGTTTAGGCTATAAAGTACATACAGAACAATGGGCGAGTCAAAGGGATTTACACGGTGGTAATGAGATCAGTAGATGCTCAAAAAAACAAGAGAAAAGTTCAACTGATGTTAGCTTGTTATCTAAATAGGGGGATTGTGTTGGGCCCTTCAACTTCCCCTACCTGTTATGTATTTTCAATAATGTTATGCAGGTTGTAAATTCCTGGTGGCTTATCAGTAGTTCTGAACTGTCTCAGATCCTTCTGAGGTGGGCTCAATGTGTGAATTTTATAAGTCTGTTGAGAAATGAGTGTGAGGATGTTGTGGTTATATTTTTGCCATGGGACATGTGTTTCTCTGCCCTGCTCATGTTCTGAAACTAATTAGAGCTTCTAGTCTTCATAATCAAATGGTTTTAGTATGTCAGTGCGAACTGGTTTGCCCCACTGCATTACAGTACAAGGAATCCTACCTGGTTACACTCGTCATTGTGGATCAGCTTGGCCAGCTTATGAGCCTTATTGAAGCACAGAATCCAAGGATTGA